>JAOBAY020082937.1:0-10680 GCA_025331085.2 Zoanthus sociatus
AGCAGACCATTTCTTTTTAAATCACGATCGGGTCTTATACCGAGTTAATACGTTGACCAAAAAGACAGCCAAAGAACGGCCATCGCTTTTGGTCATTCCCAAGGCTTTACAATATCAGGTTCTGACCAACGCGCACGATGACTTGACGGGAGGACATATGGGCATATTCAAAACGTACCAAAAACTCAAAGATCGATACTACTGGTACGGAATGTACAAAGATGTTGAACATTGGGTACGTTCATGCGTTGATTGTGCAACCAGAAAAACACCTAAAAATAAACTCAGAGCCCCTCTTGTTCCGCTGGCCGTTGAGGGTGCTTTCGATAGACTCGCCATCGATGCCCTAGGGCCGCTCCCTCTGTCAAATTCGGGAAATCGATATATTATTGTATTGAGCGATTATTTAACGCGCTGGCCCGAGGCTTTTGCAGTTCCGGATATTACAGCTGAAACAGTGGCTAGATTACTTCTCGACGAAATCATTCCACGCCATAGTGCTCCACGAACTTTACTTTCCGACCGCGGTACAAATTTTCTTTCTGCCCTTGTTCGTGAAATTTGCAAGCTTTTTCAGATACGTAAGGTTAATTGCTCAGCTTATCACCCTCAGACGGATGGTGTAGTTGAACGATTTAATTCGACTCTTTGTCAGACTTTATCTATGTACGTAAGCAGTAACCAGAAAGATTGGGACAAATTCATACCTACAGCATTAGCGGCATTTCGTTTTTCTCCTTCTGATACTACTGGCGAGACACCGTTCTATTTGCTTTATGGTAGAGAACCTAGATTGCCCCTTGACTGCTCTTTACTACCGCCAATCGATGTTTCGACTTCAGTCTTAGAACACCGGCAACGAATTGTTAAAAATATCGAAATGTGTCAGCAGATTGCCCGCGAAAACACCCACCGGGCACAACAGAAAATGAAACAATATTATGATATGAAAACGGCGGAGCCAAAATTTCTAGAAGGGGATAAAGTGTGGGTATACACTCCAAAAAGCCGACGGGGTTTATCAAAGAAGTTATTACATAATTGGCACGGTCCCTTCAGAATAGTTGAAAAACTGGGCCCAGCCCATTTTCGGCTCAGAACTGTCAATAATAAACCAGTAACGACCACGGTACATGCAAACAGAATGAAACTTTTCGTTGATCCAGAAGAACGGCCTATTAACCCACCCTTCGAAGGTGAGCTGCTACAGGGGGATCTAGACCCCTCAGATAACGCTTCCGGTAGCAACTCTGTTACACTCGAGACAGACAAGGCCGCCCAAAATGCAGTTTTACAAGTTCAAGACAACCAACAAACTTCTAAAAACCCAACTTCCCGGGATTCAGCAGTTTCTGATACAGGCCATATTTTCATAGACAATGAAACAATTTTCAACGCAGAAAAGATATTAAAAATGAGAATTCGTGATGGAAAACCCCAGTACCTATTGAAATGGGTGGGATTTCCGGTATCTATGGCAACATGGGAGCCGGAAGAAAATTTATTAGACCCGAGACTTTTACAAAATTTCAGAAACATTAAAAAAAAAATAATACAAAAATAGTGATACTAGTTATACCGACATTTAAAAAAAAAAAAAAAAAAAAAAAAACTCTGTTTGGTTGTTTCTCCTCAGATTAAAATTACTTCACTTAAGGTTCTTGTGTTGGGCCATTTCTTCGTACGGCGACTTGAACAGTTTGTCCGCGATAGCACTAAGCCTTGGGTTAACGGACAAGTCAATTTGAATTACCCCATCAGTTATCAGCGAGGTCTGCTACGAATTTTTTTTTCTACCTATAACTAGTACTGTTTCTGTTTTTCATAGGCACAGAGCACGAAGACGTAACCCAGCATGTCAGCCGCTTTAACAAAGCCGACTGTTATACGGGACACGCTCCTCTTCTTTCTTTTCTTAGGTTTGTTTTCAGAGAATCTCAGTATAGATACCGATAACACCGGAAAGAAAGTAGAATTTTATCCAGCATCGTTAATGATTAGTCATAACGTTCAGCCAATTTTATTTTTCTCTGACACAAAAATTATGCACTTGGTGACTAGACTAAAAGCCATACCTCCGGGACCAAAAATTCGAATGAACAATACTTGCTCACCTTCGCAGAAAAGTTTCTATGAGAAACTTCTGTCTTCGCTCCAACATACTCAAAACGTAATTCACAGGCTTTTGTCTCTTCCGGGCTTAACAAATTTGCTTGAGTGCGATTCCTATTTACGCCGTTTTTTCAAATATAGTACAGGCCTCTCTGGTCAAATGATTTGTCCTCGTGCTTATCGATCTTCGTTAGCTGAATGTAAAATTTGGGCACTTTCACACTGTAACGCAATTTCCTTGAACGAACGACTTTTTCTAGATCCATCTAGCGGGCGATCACGGTCAAAGCGTAGCTGGATGTGTCATGCTGGCTTGTTTGGTTTGTTTAGGGCCATTTATGAATCAAGCGGGCGTTCTTGCGAACCAAATCATATAGAAAATTTGAAATCAACCCTCAAGGAAATTACATCTGCTATTGGAACTTCACAGTCCCTAATTCGTACATTACACGGTAAACTTGTGTACATTGTCAAAACCACAGATTCTTTAGCAACCAAAACAAATCATATAACTCGGGATTTGAAAGAAATTGACAATACGTTTCGTGATTGGGAGATGCAGATGAATCAATTTGCCAAACAAGAACGATGTAATTTCAAGACGTCGTTGGAGTTTTTCTCAAAACATTCGGCTGCTGTAACTCGTGCTTTCGTATCGTTAGTGAGACTCACGGAAATACAAAATACTATTCATCAGTTTCACAAATTAGTAAAACTATCTTTATTTGGTTCCTCTGACCTGCCAGAATTCTTATCAGGCGAAATTCGCAAAACAATGGATAGCAATTCGAATCTGTATTTCACGGCAAAAGCATTTTCTAAAGGATTTCCAGTGATGGTTAACCCAATGATTGATATTGAACACACTGGTGCACAGGTCGAGGCCAGCCTATTGTTTACGATCCCAGAAATTTCCAATTTAAATTCGTTTTGCACCCTCGAATATTTATCTCCATTAAAATTTAATTTTTCCAACACTTGTTACGAAGGGCCAATTACCAAAAAGAATCTAGTTTTAATAACTTGCCCCAAGTCGCGTCAGTTGACCACAGTTCAAGCTCTTGAAAAATGTTATAAAAATTCTGACCTGTTATTATGTCCAGAGCATTTATTACAAACTGCTACAAATACTAGTTTTCTTGGCGTCCCTTTCAATCCTGATATTAAGCTTACATTTCCTCGTAATCATGTGCGAGCCATCGACTGTTCAAACCTTCATCCGCTGGTGCACCTTGGTGGACGGTACTTCCTCTCTACTTCAACAATGTCTTTAAGGCTGAGCTCTGGTACCATCACTACGTCACCTTTTATGATCTACCATATACCGTGTAACGTAACCTTTGCTGGAATGACGACTGGTCTTGGTCGCTGTCCGTCAAGCCTTACAATCACCGTACCAATCTTTACAGAACAGAAATTTCAATACATCCCTTGGCGTAAAGTGGCTGGCGATCAATCCATTCTACAGTTACATCATCAAACGCTGTCCATTCCACCTCAGACAAATTTGAATCACTCCGTTCTTGAACAACTTGAGGAAACCTATCGTACACTGGATGGCCTTCTAACCACTCAACTCAGCCAGACAAATGCCGATATTGATAAGATTCACGAAACTTCTCAAACGTCAAAGACGGAAATTGTGGCTTATAGTGCCTTAGGACTTAGCGCTTTCAACTTGATTTTCTTTGGTACCCTGATCTACTTCCTGCGTTCCGGTCCACCAGAAAAAAGATGTACCCGTTGTCATCGTCATCTACCGCCCACTTGTGAAGTTCCCGATGGCTCTGCAGAAGACACCACCGTCCCCTCCGAAATATGAAAACCACAGCCTTACAAATCATCGTTGGAAAAGAAAAAGAAAAAGAAAAAAATTTGAACGTTGCTTATTGAACTCTGCTTACTATTTGAACATTGTTTTATTTTATTTACGTCATTTGACGATTGGACATTATTTTGATATGTTATCAGTTACGTTCCTTTTATATTATTGTATTTTCTTTTAGTACCTTTAGTGCTTTTCCTATATTTCTTCCACGAACAGTTACAAAGCCAAAACAAAAACAAAAACAACAAAACAACCAAAAAAATAATTAAGGGACTAGGGTATTTAAATTTTTTTTCAGACGCATTGGATTTGATTAATAAGTAGTTTGAATAATTAACACAAATATTTCACCTATTTTATGATATTTTGTACGATATTTAACCAACTTTTACGATATTTTTGCACGATATTTAACCTTTTTTCATGATATTTAACCAACGTTGCATTTTAAGTAATGGTTTAGAGAATGGTCTTTGAGTTCTACAACCAAAGGGTTAAAGTTTGAGCCTTATGACAAAGTACCAGATATTCTAAATCCATTTGCGTTTTCAGTTCAGTCCTTAGGCAAAAAAAAAAAAAAAAAAAGAAAAAAAAAGCGGCTGATCAGTCTAGATTTACGTCAGGTAAATTCCTATGTTAACAATCCACCGAAGTGTTACGATATGCAAACTGCTTTGGCAATATTTTCACAAGGAATTTTTCTCTTTAATTTTGACCTTAAATCAGGCTATCATCACATTAAAATCTTTTCGGAGTTCAGAAAGTATTTTTGGTCTATCTGGGAATTTGGCAACAACAGATGAAACAGATATTAATCTGTATATCATTCTTTGGCTTTGGGTTATTGTCCGCCCCTATTTATTCACAAAGTTGTTAAAACCGGTCATGAAGTTAGATAGATCCCAAGGTATTTCTATTGTGATATTTTGACAGACAATTGAATGGGAGCTGAATTACAAGGTAAGAACAATAGTCTAGCTAAAAGTTCGCACTGATTCAGTTTGATTGGGATTTGTTATCAATGAAGAGAAATGCCACTGGACGCCGGTCCAAACTATGTTTGGTTTGTTTTAATTCTAAACACTGTATCCAATAAAAGAATACAAATTGAAATCTTCTCTTGATTATCTATTCAACTGTTATTCAAGAATCGTGTATGTAAAAGAGTTATCAGTCGTAGTCGGCCAAAATAATTTCTTTATCCTTACAGCTGTAAAGAATTTGTTAAAAATTATGATACGACCTATGTATATGAAGTCATCAAGGAGAAAATTTCATGGTTTTCTAGAATAAAGTGATATCAGAACAGGCTGTAGAAGAAATGTAATCCTGGAAACTAAATATAGATTTTTTCAATGAAGTTCCTGAGCTGCATGGAAACATAACCGAAATGAATTCAAGCCAACAAAATTAGCTTACTCAGATGCTTTGGATCATGCCCGTACAACTTTTTTTTTTTTTTTTTTTTTGTTTAGAACACAAAAGTAGCATTTCATCAAAACAGTTCACAGTCGGAAAAACGCAAAGATCCACTTGTAGGGAACTCAAAACTGTTTCCCTTGCTATTGCAAGTTATAGTGATATGTTCATGTCCAGAATATTGCCTGGTTCACGGATAATCAAAATGTCGTCTAGACTGTACACAAAGGCAGTAAAAGTTCTCGCCCTTAAGTTTTTTAGTTTATGCCTGTCAAACGGCATTTCATTAAAAATGAATGGATTTCTAGAGATTTAGATGTGGACGATTCACTTAGCAGAAAAATCGACTTTGACGATTATTTTTCAAGTGATGCAATATATGCTATGTTATAGAGATAAAATGAAATCCACACATGGCGGACAGGTGTGCTTGCCATTATAACAAAAGCAATAGCAGTGACAAAGGTTGGAGTTAAAACTGGGGGGCACAGGCCCCCCCTCCCCTGCGCCTCCCCTTGCTACGGCCCTGTAAGGTAAGAAAATCAAATTAACTATTCGTCTGACGTCGTCTACCAAGCACGTGTGTAACTGCGAATCTGATTATGTTCTTAAATCTCGAGTAACCTTGAGGGACATACTTGCAAACATGAAGACACAACCCCAGTATCTAAACCTGCTTGCCATTTCACCCGTAACCCATACCACTCTTTCTCTTAGAAAGTTATTACATAGCCCATTTTTGGACTGATCACCGCATCATTGACTCCGTTTTTTGCATTGTGAAGTCCCGTCCTATATTTGATAAACAAATTTTTCAAACAAGCTTTCTGGCTCCCTCTAATTACCTCGGAATGACACTAATTTCTGTTATCTTTATAAATTCGTTGTTATCTAAGAGTTCCACTAACCCGGAAATTGATTTTAAATAAAAATAGTGGAAAACATTTGTTTTAGAAACTTTTAAAACATTTATACTTTTTTAACATTTTAATATTTTAAAGGCGTTTTGAATAAATACACTGGTGGTTTAGTTAGCCAATTCAGCAGCTATAGGACAAATTTAAAGTACAAAACAATATTTTGACAAAAATGATGACGAATGGAAAAACAAAAAAATATTGACGACTTGTAAAGAGGTGTATCACTGCTCTACCTGCCGACGAACATGGAGATGATTAAGGATACATTGCATTAGAAGTACGTTTACTTGTTCGCAGCTATGACTTACGATGAACAGTTAAAGAAAGTGAGAAAAACTCCAAAGAACACTGCAATTGCTTTTTGATTTCTCCCAATCCTATTAATTGGATATGCCTATTAATTATTATCGATACCCGTAATTGTCATCCCGCCTATCCTTTCATCCATTCAATCAATTAGTCATCCACTTATTTTTCAATTTATCTATTAGCTAGTTTTGTTTTGTGTAGGGGACACCTTCGGCGGTTTCGGCCGCGCGCCCCTGAACCGACTCTCTCGAGATAGATTGTGGGGCGATTTTCCCCATGTAAGTTTTGTAGCTCCATGAGAAAAGAAAAAGCCTCCATTGCTGATGTGGAATTTTAGTATTTCATTTAATAAATAACCAAAATGTTACATATGTTCAACTTTACTATTTTTGTTGAAACATTAGTGATGATTGTATGTAGTTTTAAAAATAATGAAGAAAATATTATACTTTATTAATGATTTTGATGTTTTGTTTTTATGTTTTAACTTTCTGTCATAATTTTAAAATTGTTTCGTTGATATAGTATACAAACAAATGTAGCAACGTTTCATTCCTACCTCTTGCTGTATAATTCCTTGAATACTTTCCACCCTATATAGGAACGGAGAGAGCAAACTATGATTCCAATTTTAGTTTTGCGCAAATTAACTCTTATTAAAAATTCTCGCCATAAGAATTGATTGATAGCGTCGACTTTCCAAACGTATCCGTAGTATTTAGAGCATGTCTTCCCAGAAGCCTGATAATGTGCGTCATTTCAATTACCGTCTGATATTTACCGTCAAAATATTTGCTCTTAAAAATTTAGATTTATTTAAGATATACCTAGATCTGATAAAATGAAAAAGAGCAAGGGGACTCCAGAGAATGACATACATGAGCAACATCAAGGATTGGACAGATCTAACTAAAGTTAATAAGGTGCTGCACGCTACATATGACTGAGAAAGATGGAAAAGCATGGCCGTCAAACGAGCTCACGCAAGACACCTAAGCAAGAGATCTGATTAGAATGCAATGAATGTTCCTCTGTAGTTGTCCCATATCTTGTCCTAGCTCTTTAAGAGCTTCTTTTTAGAATCTAGCTTTCTTCTTTAAAGGGATTTCTGTTTGTGTTTCTTGTATCTAAAAACTGTGATAAATATCTTTCTGTATCCTTAATTACTATTCGTTTAACTTTCAGGAAGGTTTTTGAAATTTTAGTTAACGATCATTGGTCAGGGCTATCGTCTTCGGACTTACGTCATAGCCTACTAGTAGAGAAAAGATGGCCATTGACTCGTAGTCCATTCGTCCTGGAGGTCTAATTGTTAAGTAGACAAAAAAATATTAAAAACGTTGCCAATATTGCATAGGGTCTATTGTGTTTCCAGTAACTTGTTGATACCATTGTTTCGTTATCCGCAATTGAGAACTTCAGATTGTCCCAGATTACTTTAATGGGCTGCTCGAACAATGCTGGGCTGGATTGTTTAAAGGTATATTAAATTTAATCCTGGGTTGAGCAAAAATTACAGAAGCATGCGTAATTGCTTCTCTTAAGAAAAAATAACAGTTGATGTAAAATGCTGTTCAGATTTCCCTAGGAAAAACTTTGTAAATTCCAAATTTACAGTTCAAATCTGATTTTGGATCCAAAACCATGGGTTAAAAACTTAACCCTGCACGGGTTAGTGCTAATCGGTTTTTGAACAACTGGGGGCTGGTGTTTATTGTGTTTCTAACGGGCTTGCTCACAGATTCGCGCCTTTTTTACTTTTCATCAATAATCTGCCCCATCGCAGTCTTTGTGGCCTAACTTTCTATGCTTAAGAAAACAAACTGTTATTGTACATACTGATAGCGTTTGTGATAAAAGTGAGATGGCTCCATTCCTATAATTTTTTACCCAGTTGTTCAGTTGGGTAAAACTTGTCTTTTTAACCTTAAACTCACTGAACGTCTTTCGATAAATATCTTTATAGGGAGCAAATATCCCTGTACAGTTTCATGTGAAATTCAAACTTGTCTCAGAAACTTCTTTCCTCTTCTTGATGTATAACTTTTACCCATGAAATCTTTTTGAGGACTTGCGGATCACTGATCAAGGGTTAATGACTGGATGTGAGTGGTTTTCGAGTTCATTGTCTCGTCAGCAAGTGGATGTATTTGTAAACAAACTACTAACTGAAAGTCATTATCTGTTAATATGCGTACTGAGTTCACTGCATTGCAAGTCGCGCGATACATGAAACAAACTTGAAGCAAGAGTTTGAACAGATAAGAAAATCGAGGCAACAAGAATTTAATAAAGAGCATTCGGTTCATTTGTAAGCGCTCTTTAAGATGAGCACAACATATCAATAAAAATATGTAATTTAGTAAAACTTGTATCACCCTTAAATGTAATACTCAACGCAAAACTAACCGTAAATGTAATACCAATCAACAATAGATGTAATATCTCCGACTAACCGTAAAGGTAATACCAAACGTTGGCGAAGTTGGTAAGATCTCTACCTTCCGACCCAAAAGCTCTAAGTCAGTCGATCTGGCTTTGCCGAGATTTAGATATTTGTGTGACCTTATCTTTTCCGCTAAAGATAACTCAGCTTTACATCCTACTGGGCTAGGTAAATGAGTACCAGAGTCTGCTGGGAGCTAACCTGGAATGGATTAGCGTCCAATCCAGGAGGATTCAAAGACTCTCATCCGCTTAACACTAAAGAAACCTGAGATAAGCGCCGGTGTCACAGCGGATTTGGACCCCCGCGGATTTGGACCCCCCGGTCCAATTCCGCTAGCGGATTTGGACCCCCGGGGTCCATATTCGCTAGTGGATTTGGACCCCTCTCCGCGGATTTGGACCCCCTCTCTTTAGTACTAAAAATTACTTGTTTTTCCATTTATTTTATCAAAATTGATTGTCTAATGTTTTAAGAACATTTTGTATGAAAATTTTGGAATGGATTTGATTTTTTCTTCCGCTATCTTTACTTTTTTTAAAATTGCAATGCCTGAAATATCCTGCGATGGACTGTCGTTAGCATTTTCCGATATCAAACTTCAAAAAAATACAGTTTTCTTTTTTACACAACTAAACAAAGCAGATGTAGTAATTTCCCGTTGCCCTGTTTTTTTTTAACAAAAACAAACAAAAAAACAAACAAACAAAACAAACAAAACAAAACAGCGCATTCTACTCTGCAACTGAAAAGCTTAAGGCTTCTTCAATGAAAAGTTCACTGCAACTGCATGAAAATACTTAGTTTTGGGCCACTAAGTAATAACTGAATGCGTTTTACAAAACTTCTGGCTGTTAAAATACTTTAGAACGTTTCAGCTTCGCGTTTGACATTCTTAAGAGAGCATTTTATCACGATTTTTTGTTATCGTTAGGCATAGCAAGCCTCGAATTACCGTTCATTTTCAAGTAACATCAAAGATCGATTTTAAATGTTTGCAATTATACTCGTAATGAAATCTCTTTTATTTATTGGGTAAAAAGAAGTCAAACCGTACGGTTTAAGTTTGGGTCCACAGAATCGTTACAGTGATACACTCTGTTCAATTCTGTTCCCTACGGTTTTATCAAATTGTTTCTGTTGACTGAATCTTAGCACTTCTCAACCAAGTTATTTTCCTTCAAAATCTTTCCTTTGTCTTTGTATCTGTAAGTTGTAATTGAACATGCCTATAACGTTATGAGCGAGCTGCCCAATTCTAATACTGAACTTAACTAGACCCATAGCTACCTAAGCTCGGGCTTTCATTTTTCGCACTTCAGATTTTATGAAGATTATAGAAAATTTTGAAAAATAGTGCATCCCAAAACATGAGTTATTTATCTCGAGTTTAACCCAGTCGGATAGGTTTTATAAAAATATCTTTTGTTCTTTCTGTTTTTAGGCTCTGAACGGCCATTTTTTTGTCCCGAATAATTATGCAAACTAAAGTATACACAGTATCTCTTACTATATCAACTTCATTTGAATGCCATTTTCGTCAGTCTAAGATATATATAATTTGTTTTGAAAGTGAAAACATTGCAACATGTAACTGACAGAAAACTAAGTATATGACTTTACAAGTGAATGGAATTATAACTTTT
>JAOBAY020082948.1:0-10680 GCA_025331085.2 Zoanthus sociatus
AAGTAAGTAGGTAAGTAAGTAGGTAAGTAAGTAGGTAAGTAGGTAAGTAAGTAGGTAAGTAAGTAAGTAAGTAAGTAGGTAAGTAAGTAAGTAAGTAGGTAAGTAAGTAAGTAGGTAAGTAAGTAAGTAAGTAGGTAAGTAAGTAAGTAGGTAAGTAAGTAAGTAGGTAAGTAAGTAGGTAAGTAAGTAGGTAAGTAGGTAAGTAAGTAGGTAAGTAAGTAAGTAAGTAAGTAAGTAAGTAAGTAGGTAAGTAAGTAAGTAAGTAAGTAAGTAAGTAAGTAAGTAAGTAGGTAAGTAAGTAAGTAAGTCACTTAGAGTATTTATATACCTCGGACAAATGCTTGCAAAATAACCCAAAAGTTGGCAATTATTGTAGCGATGCCAAGTACCTGCAACACAGTTCCCCCAACAAAAGCTTTTTGCCACAATTTTCACAATATTTTGTTTTGTTTCCCGAGTCAGATGTCCTGGTAGCCTCGTTATCATGCTAGACCCATATATTTTTTTTCAAGAGTTCCGTAAAAATATTTGACTTGAAATGTTTACCTCTTCGCCAATTTTTGACCAATACATCGAAACTTTGCATTTTTACTATTTTTGGTTTGACAAATTTGATGATGCATTTCGTTTTTTCGAAAACCCGAATATTTATCAAAATCACGCTTGCGTGAAAAAGGTCTATATGAAGCACTGAAGCAATTTTCTCCGGTGGTACTCACTAAGGGACGGAACATTATTTTTCTGACGGGGGATGGGTTGGAAAATTTTACCCTGCAAACTATTTTTTTTTTTTTGTGGTTTTTGGTGGAACCAATTTATTTTTTGTCTCCTCCGTTTGCAAACAATTTTTTTCAATTAAATTTTTGCAGCCAAAATACCAGTATCAACTAATAATCTCTCATTGTTTTAAAGGTTCGCTGTTTAAAATTTGGTTTATACTTTTGAACTCCCGCAATCTTGGGGTCAATCGTTTTACATACTTTCAATGCTATTGCCACACGGTGTAGCTGGTTTTGTGTCCGTGTATTGCAATCCCGTCCCTCTTTTCTGGTTCTCCCAGAACCCGTCGTACAATTACCATGCAGTTTTACAAGTGACTAGTCCGGAAAGACACATGGCAGACTTAAAGTAGCTTCCATTCCATAAGTTATTCCAAAAAGCTTATAGGAAGTCACGATATCTACGTCCTTAAGTTGGATGTCGTCTGGGAGTTCGCCAGCTTCTGAAACTTGCCCATTCCGAACTAACATTCCAATAATGAAGGGTAAAATTAGTGGCATGCCATTAACAAATACCCTGCATGATTGCACTCGCATGTCTTGGCACAACGACCTGATTTGCTTTTGCGAAGGCATTGCGAAAGTGTTTTATCGTATAGCCAAGAAGAAACTGACTGCTTAAAGCTGTCTGCTACAGACGTTGTAGGGAGAATCTCTTCTTGTGACTTTAGTAAAATAATCTGTCTGGGGCAGTTAACGTCACTACAAACACTTGAGGACACTGTTTCCAGTACACTACGAATGCAGAGATAACAAGGTCAAACTCGTTACCAAACATGTTGATTAAGGAGCGATTTAAATTGATTTTAATTGGCAATAGCTCCAGCCAGTGAAACTTTCCCTGTGCTTATTCTTCGATATTAAAGTGGTCGTGCACTTCCATTATCTGCTTGTAAATGTCACCCTGATCATTCTTTATTTCTCCTACATGAGCGCTACAAACAAAGTGGTACATGATCAGGAAGTCGTCTAATGTGTACGTGATTTTAGGAGTTACGACCTTCCCACCATAGACAGTGCGTTGTAATAGTAGAGCTTGGCGGTACACAAGAAGTGCTTCCAGTGCTACTAGAGGTTGGTGGTGCAGATGGGACACAGAGAGATTTACAAAACTCATTGGTGAGAGGAAGCGAAAACTAAACAAACGGAAAGAACAGAGAAAAGCATTGAAGGACAAAAGGTGCAAACCAACTCCCAATCAAAAAAGGGATTTATGAGTTAAATGAACAGGAAACAGAGAAGCAAGAAAACGTGGAAAGAGGAGTGCCATCTGATGATTCTGATAAACAAAGCATCAAGGCAAGTGAGTCAAAGAGAACACAATTTGCTGACAAAAAAAGTGTGGACGAAGTGCCTAGTGATGATTTTGCAGAACAGTGGAAAATCTTTGACACATCTGATTTAGACACCAATGTCGAGCCAGACTTAGATGACTCTCCTGAGATGGAATATTATCAACTATACATGCTTTAACATACTTTTCAAAGAACATGTTAGTTCTCGAATCCAGACGTCGAAATGCATGGAGTTTCGTTGTGTTATCATAAATCTATTGGGCAAAAAAGCTTTCATGGCTTTATCAAGTTGATCTTCAAAACAGATATTTATTATTTAATATCATTTACATCCAGTTGTAGGCTGACATTTTACTCGATTGACATTCAAGATAGGTACTTGCTGGACAACTTTCACAAGGCAGCAATATTGCAATTATATATATCTATACTCCATCCTTAATAATAGAGAGAGTATATATATGGAGAGAATATTTTTCTAAAATCAAACATCCCCTGAAATGAAATGGAAATTTACAATATGCAGATTAAGAGAAGTAAAAGTCGTGTTTGTAAAATTGTAAAAGATCCCTAGAGCCCGTCAAAAAAAGTAATGGTCCGTCCCTAACGCTGCTAGTCGCGTTACAGAAAGGGTATAGCGTTCACCTAAAGTAGCAAAAGCTATATGCTATATGCTTCTCTTTCTTTGATGTAGCGCGCTCATACAACCAGCAAACTTGCTTCCCATGATAGAGACATATTTGCTTTTCAACCTCAGGTAAAGGCGTATTCTGTAAGCGACGGCAAACAATGAACCTTTAAACCAAAACAAGTTTTTTCGAAAGCGCGTGATAACAATTTTTGGGCCTTCCTCTGCGTACCGGAGGATCGAAGAATATGTGATATGACATGGTTAACGGCATAGTCAGCCAGAAATACAAAAGTTTATACGTGCACGTGAAACAGACGCCGGGGTACACGAAATGATATAACCCATACATACCTCTGAACTCTCTCTCGAACACGGCTACGTTAACGTTTAAAGTATGATTGTCGTGTAATTGCGTTCGACGTCAGGAGAACGCAATCATAGTTTTGCGCAGGCGGAAAAAATCTCGATTTTGTGGTTGATCAAATCGACGCCATCTTGGATTTCTCCGAGAGGGTCTGGGTGCGGGTCGTTTCCAGAAGACGGGCCTCAAGCGAAAACGTTCCATCAACATTGAGGTTTATCATATAGATACTAAATGTTTTTTTTCAGAGTTAGCCAAGAGTTAAAACTAATTCACTTTTGAGGAAGCGGGCCCTGGTGCGTGATACTCAAAGACAGAGTTACTGACTTGATCATGAAACACTGATTACTTTGAATTTGAATATTGTTCGTAACTAAAAGACAACAGAACAGTTTATTATAGGACGTCTTGTTTGTGCGTTAATAACTGTATTTACATGTACACAGGACTAAGTTCAATCCCTCCAGCACTGTGCTAGAAAAATCACCATCCTATCCAACCTTTAAACTATCGAACGCACCTCACTAATCTATAATTACTACTAGTACAGTACCATATTTGGTGTAATGATTACATGTTTTATCCATATATAAAAAACTACGATCCCGAGATGAAGATATATTATAAGAAAATATTTCATCAAAAAGAAAATTATTTACTATATAGTGCCTGCATTACAAGCTTATTGTATTTGTCACGATTTTATTATAATTAATCACCGAGCTGTTTTGTAATGACAAGAAATGCTATTTTTATTTAAATTTCCTCAGTTAATTCATAAAAGTTAACACTAAAAGTAAATCGACGTTTCGATGTTTGCCTAAATTCACACCATTATTAAATCAAAACTTTAATTCCTATTCTTAGTATATATATTACAACAAACCTTTGGTGTCAGAGCTTAATCCTAAAAATCTTTAAGTTAGTAATAGTTTTACTGTTAATGAAATTGGAAGACGAGTTACTCACTTGGATTGCTCTGACGTAGAGCTACCTTATTACATGAAATTTCTGTAGCGTCACTTTAATTTAGCGAATTTTAGCGATTTTTTAAAATCGCTAAAATAAAGTGACGCTAAAAATAAGTGTGGCTAACTTAACTTGAAGCTAAAATTGAGTGACTATATATTTCAAAAATTAAAAAAAGTGGGTATAATGTACTAAAAGCGTTTAAAAAGTCAATGTTTTGGTATTGTGTGGTAGAAATCGAAAAGTAAGTCAATGACACCGTGTTATGTTTGCGAATGTCGACCTGAAGCTTTCCATTTTAAAGCAACTGCTTGGTAGAAATGTATAACTTCTTTGCAAGCACGGAGGGGACAGGTTATATCCTGAAAGGTTAGGAGAAAGCGGGCATCAAGAGTGTAGTGTCAGGGACACAAATCTTGCCGCCTCTTGATCCATTTCAAGACCTTTATACCAGTTAGTGATGGCCAGTGACTACATGAGACTTATGAGACAAGAGGATAGATAATGTATAACACTGACGTTGTGTTTTGGAACATGTATCTGTTTATAACAATGCGTTGCTGTTGTTGTTATTGTTTTATTTTGTTGATGAAATTCATCCAAGATGTGTTAAAATCTATCTCCTTAAGAATTACAATAAAGGGAATCAAAAGAAAAAATAGGCCGATGTTTGACCCAAAATCGCGAAAATAAAGTGACTAAAAATATGAGTTTTTAGAAAAATCGCTAAATTTAAGTTTCGCTAAATATTTAAGCTACAAAATCGCTAAATTAACGTGACGCTAAAACTTCATGTCATAAGGTAACACTCACAACGTCATTTGTCTGCTTCCTCAACTTAAATTCAGGCAGTGATTATAAAAGATCTAGAAATTATTTTGTCAAGTTTTCCTAACCCTGTGACGTAAAGGAACGTAACTATCTAACACAAAGTGTCTCTAATGCTATTTGTAGTTGGTACAATCGAATTTGAATGAGCTCGCTACATTGAAATAACTCCTTCAAAATTCTACTCTTATACGTTTAAGTGTTGAGTATTTTGTGTTAAGTTAGTAATAGAAAGGCTCGTAAATTAACTATTAAAGCATATCAGAGGTGTGTTAAAAACACCCTTTGAAATCGATTCGTTTAATGGCAACGGGGCCGGAAATCAGAAAAAGGTTGATCTTGAAAACATAATTTTTAAGGCCAGCTTCCGCTGTTATCCAAATTTTAACTTTACAAAACAAATATGGCTCTAGATCTCTATAGCCAGTAGTTTCTTTTTTTTGAAGAATGGTATCTAGAAACTACAATTTGAACAGCAGGTGTTTTTAAACAACTTAAGTTTGTGATTTCTTAAATCAAAACGTTCTAAAAGTGCTGCAAATTTAATATCCGCTTGATTTTTCTTTTCATTTTGATATAAGTAAAATAAAAATAGTAATTTGTTTTTTTGTTGATATTTTCATTTTTCATGTCTTCATTTGTTAATTACAATTACCTCTGCACTTTCTTTATAACTGTTATTAACTTTAAGAATTACATTTTTAATTTCGATGTGGCAAAGAAAATGTTCGCAACGCTGTACATGTAATATAATGTCAAATGGCTTCAATATATCTATTTGTACTTTCTATTTCTGAATGCTTGTCTTCTCATTTAGCGAATGGGTTCTCTTCCTTAAATTAATGTTTCTTACTTTCTCTGTCTGTGATTAAAAAGAAACAAAACGATTTCCGGCAGGTATAAATATTTTTTAAAACTCGGGTTCATATTTCAATTCCTTTAACGTCAAAAAAAAAGAAGCTCCGTCAGAGAACGCGACGTATCTATAAGGCAAGGATTATAGAATCAAGCAAAATTATACAAGACATTTTTCTACACAATTCTATAAGTATTCTGCATAATTCGATACTTTACAAAATTTTATCTTGCAGTAAAAACAGACTTTTAAATGTGTTTCTTATTCTTGTTAGCTAATAAGCCAAAAATCAATTACAGACACTGACTAATTAACCGAGATAAGTAAAGCTTTATCCTTTAATGAGGTTTGGACTGAAAATGAACAGGATATTCATATATTCTTCGTTAGATGGTCCTCACTAGATGCAAATAGTTTCTCAAAAAGATTTCAAACTCTCACAAGTTCATAAAACATTGGTTTTAACAATAAAACGTTTGAGTGACGAAAAGAATTTATAGCTCGATTTTTTACGAAAAGTTATATAGAAAATTTGAAATAATCAAATGAAATTTCTTTAATAATTTTCTTTCTGCTTTTAGTATATAATTAAAACTCGATAATCAAAGTTAAGTTCAAAACTACATTAGGGAAAACCATTTCCATGATTGCATGAATTTAGTACGAAAGATTGAAACTTTCAGGGAATATTAACAAAAACATGCTTGCACAGAAATGAAAGAAACCAACAATTCTCTGATTAAATCAGGCATTTATACAATCTCCTGTTACTACAACTTATGTTGAACTTCAATTTTTCCATAAAAGATATTCTTGTTGTTGTTGACAAACTAGTTAGAGTAAGCTTGAAGGGGATACGCATCGTTAATTGAAGAAGAAAAAAAAAAAAACAGACTCGCAAATCAGAAGGGAATATTTTCAATTCGGTTTAAATTACTATAGCATGCAGGTCAATGAAGTTAAAATATCTTTCTCTTTTCCTACTATAAGTCACAGTGGTTGTTTTAAACCCATTTTCATTTTGCTTTTTAATTCTTTTTAAGATGGTATCATGTTTTGATATCCCCAAACACAACTTTTTTAGAAATACCGCTTTGTTGTAACTACAATAAGAAAGAACAGACATTTAAAAATATCCTTTAATTTATTTTTCTCCATGTGCTTTCTCAAATTGAAAAAAAATTATATGGTTAAGATCCAGTGCAGATAAACAAAAAAGTTTCAAATTCTAGAGCTTTGGATTTCATTTTATCTCTTTGTAGCTGCCGATTTCCAAAGACTTAAGCTATGTGGGCAGCAGAAGAGTTAATGGAATTTGACTTTTAAAATTAAACTTTTAAAGCCGTTTACTTAGTTATAAAGTGCGCCTCCTAAAACAGAATTCTAAAACGGTTAATAGTTAATTGGTCATCCCACACAATTTTCAACAGTAGACTTGCTGTAAAGCTTATGTTACGATTTGTGTAATGCTTAAGATAACGCCGAAAGTGGGAACCAACGCCAAGCTGTCTGTGTTGACACATTCGAAAACGTCCGACCATATGCTTTCTTTTTGTCATACAAATTTTACGCAAAAAATCACCTGGAGTTTAATATTGTTTGATTAAGAACAGAGAAATCTTGCCGAGTCGATTAGTTTATTCTAATGATAAGTGGCTTTTGTAAATTAGATTTCAAACAACTTAAATACTTGGGGGTTACTTGCAGGGTTTGCAATTGTAGTTTGAAGTTATTCGGGCAAGTTTTGTTTGTTCTCGTGCAAGATTATAAGGCAAAGAACATGAAAACATTTGCAGTTCTTTTCGTTGTTAGCTTTGTGGCTCTAGTATCCCTTATTCCACCAAGCTTCCAACAAAATCATTTTGGTTTGTGGGGACATTTAAGGGGGAAAAGAATGATCGAGGTAAACCTAACTCACGACAATTTTTTTAAAGGTTTATAATTCATAAACTATTGTGTAAGTTTTAGGTTTTAGTTCTATCTTAAATTTTAAGTTTTTTTTAAGTTTTTAGTTTTTTAAGTTTTTTCTGTAATTTTGTTTTTCAGGATTTAATGGACCCGATACCAATTGTAGAATTGCACACAATTTAGGTATCCTGATGATGAATAGTAACTGTTATGCTATTTTTTTCCAGCAGCGTTCTAGTTTTGTCTGTTAAGATATCTATTTGTGGTTTTTATGTTTTGTCATTTCTAAAGGAAAGTTTTCTACTTTTCTTTCTTGAAAATGCATAAATTCTCAATTTATCATCTCTGAAATACTATGACCATAAAAAGAAAATGTTATTGCTTCTCAGAGAAAACTTTCAATTTCGAGCATAGGAAAAGGTGATTTAAATTTTTCTGCAATTACTTTTAATCAAAGCAAGTTTAAGATCTCAAAAATTTAAGTCAATCTTAATGTAGAACAACATACATCAGATTTTAAGGATACCTAATATGATGTCTTTTGTAAAGAAGTACGTAAATAGTGAAACAAGTTGAAAAACTTAACGACTTTCATATTTTTTCTGCATTGACGTTGAACAAATCGAACTGTGGCACTCATAAACGGATGAACTTCGAAAATATTTTTAATTTTCACTCCAATTTAACAAAATAAATAAATAATGTTTGTAACAAAAACAAATTTTAGTGTGGCAAAAATTTACCAATACAATTTTCCGTTCAGTACTTTGCTTATCAGGGGGAAAAATGCACGAAATATCTCATATATTTACGTTCTGTATAATCTAGAATAATCCTTTCAACGACTCATCTATTTTGCACTGGTTAATTCTTCTTTCAACTTTATATACAAGAGCGTAAAAGTATAAAATAGCTCAGCAATCATAAAACTTCCAAACTGTAATTTTCGCATCATTCTTCTTTGTTTCTTTCCTTCCTCTCTCCCTTCCTTCCTTCCTTCCTTCCTTCCTTCCTTCCTTCCTTCATGCCTCTTTCCTTCCTTCCTTCCTTCCTTTTGCCTCCTTCTTTCTTTCCTTCCTTAATTCCTTCTTCCTCCTTCCTTCCTTCTTCCTTCCTTCCTTCTCCTCCGTCTTTCCTTCCTTCCTTCCTTCCTTCCTTCCTTCATTCCATCCTTCTTCCTTCCTTCCTTTCTTCCTTTTTTTTTCTCTTCCTCCCTTCCTTCCTTCCTTTCTCCCCTCCATCCTCCCATCCTCCTGTTCTGTATGACTGTCTGCCTGACTGTCTGTCTGTCTGGATGTCTTCTGTCCTTCCTTCTGTCAGTCCTTCATTCCTTTTTTCTTCTCTTTCTTCTTCCTTCCTTCTTTTCTTTTTTCTTTCTTTCTTTCTTTCTTTCTTTCTTTCTTTCTTTTCCTTCTTTCTTTCTCTCTTATTTTCTTTTTTTCTTCTTATTTTGCAACAACTTATCATTCTTTCCTTATTTCATTCAGTTTTTTGTCATCATGTTTTAGTGTTCTTGTTTTTACTTTTTTCTGTTTGATTAAACTTAATTGTTTGCTTTCTAGCTTCGGAACAATATCAAGAGTTTATGTGCAGAGGCGCCGGTAGAATGCAAAAGGGAGCTGTTTCGAGCCTGGCTTTCTGCTGCAAATGGCGAAGAGGATTTTCCTCGTTACGGACGCTGATATTGATAAACTACGACAAAATAGAATGGAGACTTCAAAACCTAAATTTACTCAAATGGCCGGCACTATAAGTGGGATATAAATAAGAATTTGTAAAAAACACAAAACTGACAGTAGTTTTAGAACTGTGTCAACAGCAACCAAATGCAGAAAAAACGTGTTGTTACTTCTGTCAAATTTCTCTTCTAGAACAAACTTTGGACTGATAGTAGTTTTTATGTGATATATTGTACATCATTAAAGTAATAAATAAGCACTGAAGAACTTGTGTGCTATTTAGTCCCCTTGCTTGCCTAACTTTCGAGTTGAACAAGTGTAGAACAAAAACTTAATAGTCAGAAATAAGGAATAAAGACTCAAGGGTTAAATGCCTAAGAACAAGACTGGGCCAAAAAAAAATAAACAACTTGCAAAACTATATATTTTTTTGTTTCATATCTGTGTTATATCACTGATACATTAAATAGTTAAAAGAATTATTCACATAAGTACATAGTACTGCTAGCCTGCAAATTCAGCCGCCTTTCATCTCTCAGTTGGTTGAGCGATGAAAGGTGGTTGTACTCGCAGGCTAACATAGTACTACTAGCTAGTAGCTAATTTAAAGCAACTAAAATCCGCACTAAACGGCCACGTTTGTGGCGAACTTTACCCCTTAATTAAATCGACCATAAAACAACAATGAGCCTCAATGCATGCTAGCAACCATGGGCAGCTGTTTTGGCCTTTTTTATTAGGCCTCAGCAGAATTGTATAGCTAGCAAACAGGCTCAGGTTCCCAAAAATAAGTAATGGTAAAAGCGCAATGCTTGTGAGATGTAACTATAAAGATGAACTCTATATAGAAAGCACAAAAGTGCTAGTGACTAACTTGAGGCCACTATATTGGGGACTATGTCCACGTTGCCGTTGGTAGCGGGCTTTATCCCTTCAAAGTATCATAACAAAAATAATGAGCATGATTGGCAGCAGAAACAACATACAACTAGTTCGACCTTTTTAGGCCTCATCAAAATGGCATAGCTAGCAAACAGGCCCAGTTTACTCAAATTTATAATATAGATAGGACCCTACGCGCGCTCTCATTGGTCGAAAATCTATGTTTTATCAGCGTATAAAACATAGAAAAAGCGTGTTTATTGTTTTTCGCCACCGGCATTCCTCTTGCCAACGTTTTTGTTTTATGGCAGACAACATTTTGTTTGAAGACACTTATGATGGAGTTCTCTGCAAAGCAGCAGGAAATTTTGAAGACGAGAGTGATTTATCAAATAAACAAGAAGAATCGAAACTGTCGAGAATTAAATTGCGTCAGTTTGTCGATCTGTGTGCTTTGTTGTTTCAACTCGCGGCGTGTAAAATCTATATTAT
>JAOBAY020082959.1:0-18652 GCA_025331085.2 Zoanthus sociatus
TGTAAGGGACCTTGAGTCCTATTATCTTCACTCCCTGGTACCTTAATAGGGCCCTAAATGTTGTAAAATAAAAAAATTTTAAAAAAAATAAACGTGCATTGGCTTTATGATGCTTCCGCCTCGCCAGACTTGGGTTTTCGCTCGCCTGGCTTGTTGGCAATTAAATCGTAATTTGTCAGTCTACACGAAAACTAGATTTTTCATATGGCAGAAAATACTAGTAGTTGCTTCACATGAATGCGTAATAAAGTAAATCCCAGTTTCTCATCAGCCCCTGCATTGTAAAAAAAAAAACACCGCATCATTATTTTTTTGTTTTACAAATTTAGTAATACTAAAAGAAAATTGTAGTTTCCAGCATTGGTTTGATGACATATTTTCCGGTAGAGAATGATCATATGTATAGAAAGTAAATTTTTTAGTTTGCTTTGGTATTTTACTCTCCTACACATGCTTGTTACTGTAACTGGTAATCTCCTTAAAAAGAATACATGCCTCATTTTTTTTAGAAAAATTCTGATGAGAAACTGGGAATTTATCTTATTTGGCCCAATATAACTTTTTATTCAAATACTTATTACTGACTCAACATTTTTCAAAACTAGAATTTCTGTTTTCAAAATTTGTCACCTGCTGTTTACATGTGCCTGGTTTCAAGTTTTTGCGCCACAAATGAAAATTCTTGAAAACTTTCAAGTTATTTTCAAGTTGTGAAAAAAATTGTTATCTTACATAATTTTTTTTATACGGGTTGCAACTTAATATTGGGAACTTTCGTTTACATAATAATTTCAAAACAAATCAAGAGTCTCAATAGTACTTTATTAAGGTATTACAAAACCAACAAAAAGTCAAAATTAAAATCACGTTTCATTATTTCTGGTTTTTCAATGAAGTTTTTTTTTTAAATGGCTCAGAAACTTACATATATATCACCGCTCAACATTCTTGCATGCTTGGCGTTAAAATGAAGTTCTATTTTTGGCACAACTATAGAATACCTCCCAATTGTCGGTAATGACATGGTGATTTATTCTGCTCTCCTTTTCTAAAAACAAATACACATAATTATATTGACAACAGTTGCTGAGAGTATCCTGTAGTTATTCCTTATTTTTAATTCATAATATTGTTATTTTTTCAAATAATCAGAAAAATCATGTCATTTGAGTACATGTCATACGAAGGACTCCAGACTGAAACCTCAGTAAAAAGTTTTTTTTCACTATGCTGTAAAATTTACCCTTTTTTAAACTGTTCATTTAAATATGATTTGTTTTATTACGATATTCTAAAGCAGTAGTCACATGCAATTATCGATTGCCTACTTTATTGTATATACCGCCGCCTGGTTAGTCTAATTGGTAAGGTTCCAGTCTATCGTGCGGGAGGTTCTAGTTCGATACCCTTCCGGACCAACACTCAGCGTCTTAAAATAATTGAGGAGAAAGTGCTGCCTTTGCTCTAACATCTGCAAATGGATAGACTTTCTCATCTTCTCGGATAAGGACGTTAAACTGTAGCCTTGGAGACTTCTGTGTTTATGTGTGTGTGTTGTCATGTGAAAAGTCTCCGTCCACCTTTGAGTGTTTAAGATGCTGTCCCCAATTAGATGGCCTTTGGCCGGCTAAATAATACTTGACACCTAAATAAAGTTGTATTATTATTATTGTTGTTTTGTTCTGGTGGTTTCTTTTCATTCTGATGTTCAATGTAAGGTGCACTTCTATTTGAGTTACTCTTTTTATATATTTAGAGTTTTAATGCAGATTGTTTCACTCATTATCAATCCAATTTGATCCCCAGGAACGAGGATGGCTGGATTTACCCCGCTTTAGTAAATATGTCCAACTCCCACTCTCCATCTTGCTCAATTCATGGCATCGATTTTCTCCAAACCAACACTCTTGTTCTCCTTCTCCACTTGCATATTCCACATCTTTTTTGGATGTCATTACATCCTCTTTCCCTTCACTTCAAACTGCAATGCTTTTCTCATAACATGTCAATCATCTCTCCTCAACACATGCCTGTACCATTTCACTCCATTCACCTTTGCCATCTGAACCACTTTTTCCCTCATGATGCTGTATATTCCAATTGAATAATAAAAATGTTAACACACTCATTAATTGTGAATTACTGGGATTTTATCTGAACTCAAAATTTTGCATCCTGGTATTGAAATTTCTTGTTCATTGTTATTGAGCTTGTGGAGATAAACCCCTAAAATTCATTCACTGAGTGTGTTAACCTTTAATTATTTTCTACTGCTATAGTAATAATGAATTATTTTTGAAAAGTATTTTTAGTAATTACTAGCGATCAGTAAATAAGTAACTTAATTTCTGATTGCTATTTATTACTAACAGTAGAGCCTTTTTTCAGAGTGACTGCGCAATGCAGTTAATCGATCAGTGTGTGATTTACACATATGCCTTGGCGTTTAAAGTAATTTAATCTGTATGTCATAATAGGTCTTACACATGCCCTGTAGATTCTTCCTTTACTATTCTAAGTGTACCATTTCCTTTTTTCCCTGACCTTATTATGTTAAGAATTTGTTGTTTTCATAGTTTTGAAATACTGTTTAAATTATTACTTTTTCTATCTGTATTCTAAATAAGACTCATATTTTTCAGCATTCATCTATCATTCAACTGAAGAATTCCAAACAATAATGTAAGTATTTCATTGAATTTTAAAGTTTAAAATCATGTACTTTTTGTCCAGGTTTAGTATCTTTTGTCGTGTGACATTTTCATTCATTATGAGAAAAAAGACTTCATTTTATAAATCAAATATCATAAACATTTATCCATAGCTCTGATTTAGGAATATGTAAAGTTTTGGAACCCAAGAGAATATTTTTGAAGAGAGTAAGCAAGCGTTTTTTGGTACCTAAAGAGATTAAGCCAGTGATTGTTAGAAATCAATGTGTGGCATACTATTTTAAATATGGTTAATTTGAAGCTGATTATGTCAGCTATACACATCAACACTCCAATAGTGCATAGCAGAACATAGATATTTTGCATTTAGGAAACACATTGCTAAGAATCACAAATTAAAGTAGCTTTCAAGATGCCAAAAAGAAATTTTCAGTCTTAAAAAGGTGCCAATCTCAACTGGATTGCTTGCTTTTTGAGATATTACTCGTAAGGGATTTGAAACCGTGATTTAACACCCAAGGTGACCCTTACTTACTTACTTACTTACTTACTTAGTCCTTGGGCACCTAAAGGGGCATAGGTCATCCACAACTTCCCGCCATCGTCCACAATCCTGGGCGATTTGCTCGAGCTCCCTCCAGGAGCAGCCAGTCTGCTTGACATCCACCTCCAGATCTCTTCTCCAGTACCTCTTAGGTCTGCGTCTTTTCCTCTTTTCCTGCGGATTCCAGGAAAAACCGGGTGATATTAGTTGGTGGTTTCCTCAGGGTGCGCCCAATCCACCGCCATCTTGTTCTGATCTCTTCTATTGGCACTTGGTTTGTTCTATGCCAGAGATATGTGTTGCTGATGATGGCTGGCCAGTGAATCTTCAGGATTCTGCGTAGGCAGGCATTTATGAATGTTTAAACTTTTTTGGTGGTGGTCTTTGTTGTTTTCCACGTTTCTGCCCCATACAACAGAACTGACTTGATGTTTGAATTCAAGATGTCCAAGGTGAGCTGATCAAGGCCAGATTATTCATATGATTTTTCTTTAAAAGTACTTCAATTTTTAGGATATCACACAAATCTTCAGTAGCATTCCAATAAGGTTTGTTAAAGTATATGTAACTCGTTACATTTTGATACTTTTAGTTTGAAAATGATGCGGTGAAAGCATTGTAATAAAATGATGTTCGTTTTTTATATTTTTTAAGATTTTTCATACTTTTCTAGTTTTATAATTAAAACAAACAAGCAGACAAGAAGTTTTTTACTAGAAGAATTCTTTAATATCACAACAATTCAATACACGCCATTTCCTCTTCGTTTCTTTGGTTTTCTGGGAACATATCGCATTTCCGAGTTACATCCCCCTCACCACGACACTTTGACAAAATTATGACGAAAATAGGGATTTTCATGCTTTGGAGGAATACTTTCAAAATAAGGATCGACGTACTCCCAATTAGTCATTTTCGATCAATACACGCCATTTTTTCTTCGTTTCTGTGATTTTTTCGGAACAAAGGACATTTCAAGCTTACATCCCCCTCACCACGACACTAACAAAATTATGCGATTTTCATGCTTTACAGGAATACTTTCAAAATAAGGATCGACGTACTCCCTACGAGTTACTTTCTATTCTTGCTTTTCACGTGACGTCACAGATTATGGAAATTGTGTGATCCGCCCTGTTGGTGTCCCTCGAAGCCTGTTATCACATGTAAATAGAGTTAAATATAGGCCATTTCTAGATTCTCTGCTGATAATCTCTCGATTTTTCAATGGATTCTGAACTCGAAGACGGCTCGGAAAAACTCAGCAAGGCTATCCCAGTGCTTTCAGACTACGTGAAAGCAAGAATTAGCAAACAACGAAAACGATCTGAGAAAACGCGGCATTCATCGAGTTGGTCCTCTTGAATGAACTTTAATGAACTTGAAGCCTTCCCAGGATCAAATTGCTACCAGCAACTCGAATTATTTTTTTCGTTTTAAAGTGTTTTTGAACTTTTTGGAAAGAGATTATCATTTATTGAGTTTTTATAATTCTTGTGTGTTTTAGGCAGGGTTGGATTGCATGAGCGCTTTCTTCCGTAGAAGTGTTTGTTTTCATTGAAGAATAAAGGTAAAATTATTCTGCCGTTATGATCATGCTTTATTTTTTGGCGAAAATAGCACTTAGCTGTATTCAAGTTGAGAATTGATGTTGTTTTAAAATAGTCCGATTGAAATTTTGTATTTTTATTTTGTTCCTTTGCAAGCTGTCAGTTTAACGGCCGAGAGCCGGAGTTCCATTATATTGTCATTTTAAAAATGAAAATAAATGAATTGCTGTAAGTATTAGTTCTTCAATTGAATTTGAACTTTCTGAACCGGACAAAAATTTGATTTGTGTGTAAAATAAGTTAAGATTCGCTTGTTTTTTGTTTCATAAAATTTTATGACGCTATACACACTGCATTTTACAGTGGTAGATGTCGAAAGATTGCAGTATTCACACTGATTTTGTAAAATGTATAAAATTAAAGTGGATTTATTTATGAGTCGTTGGCGTTGCGTAAGTCGAAGACTTAATTGATTTTAAAATGCGGAGTTTGAAATTTTCATGAAACGCTTTCTCAACCAATTGATTGTAATTTTTAGTTACGTTGATTTGAGTAATTTTTAACTTTGTTTGGCAATATATCGAGTAAAATTTACGCTATAATCATAATGGTGCAAAGTAGGATCGGCAAAGCCAAAATAGGATCGTGCATTTTACACTATAGGATCGTGTATTTTACACTATACACGATTGGATAGTGCATAGTGTAAAATACACTATACACGATTCGATCGTGCATAGTGTATAGTGTAAATTTTACACTATCCGAAAAAAACGATCCAAATACACGATGCACGATTGTCCGAGTTTGTGACGGCAATGTACACCAGTTCCTTGCGCATAGCCTGCTATACATCGGCAAATGGTTAGACTTTCGTGTCTTCTCGGAGAAGGACGTTAAACCGTCGGCACTCGGAGACACATGTGTTTATGTGTGTTTCTCTTCATGTGAAATGTCTCCGTCCACTTTAGAGTGGTAAAGATGGTGTCCCAAATTAGGAAGCCTTTTACCAGCTAAATAGATTTGACACCTAAATTAAGTCTTATTCTTAATATTCTTCTTGTTCTTCTTGTTCTTCTTCTTCTTATCATTATTATTATTATCATTATAATTATTATTATTTGTATTACTATTAGTAGTAGTAAAGGTAGTAGTAGTATGCATTGTGTTTTATAAACATTTCTATGAAATTATCGTACTCCGTATTACTATATTAATTGTTATTATTAATATTATTCCTATTAATAATATTGTTATTAACATTATTATTCTTATTATTCTTATTATATATTATTAATGTTTTTATTAAATTAAGGAGCTTTTGGAAATTTTAATGTTACTGAGAAACTGCACAAAATACAGTCGGCCAAAAACTTGTTTTTAAGCAAATCAATCACTTTTGTTAGCTGGATTATATGTGAGCGAAAAATTGCAGTTTGTTTTGTAATTCTGCAAATCTAATGGGCTTTGAATAAAAATTATGCGTTCAAGCGTCTATCGTAAACGTTTGAGAAACAAAGCTTTAGAAAAGGATTTTTAAAAATTCATTAGTAAAGTTCTACAGAAGCAACTACAACGAGGTGCGGAAGTATGACGTAGATCAAGAAGCTTAGATAGCCCTGAATTGTTTGGAAAGTTGTTGACACATTTCTTTTAAAGGTTATATTTTTGTGTTTTTGTTTAGGAATGCGCGCTCTAATTGCTTTTTCTTGTGTTGCGTGTGCCGCAATTACTTGTTTTTACGGTTTTATCTGGTAGTTTTTTCTTTTTACTTTACTAACGGTTACTATGCTCACTTAGTGGGTGGCTCCACCTGAGTTGTTCTACAATTGCTACAAGATTAAATGGAGCCGAAACTAATTGTAGAATTGCACAAAATTTAGTTATCCTGCTGATGAACAGCAGCATTCTAGTTATGTCTCTTCATATATCTATTGACTTAGGGCACGCTTGTGACGCTTTGCTTTTAGCTAGGTTTAAGAGATTGATTAATTTTCTTGTTCTTTTAATTCTTTTTCAGAGCAACATTCACGTAACAGCCTACATACAAATCAAAAAGACTGGAGGAACTCAGCTGGGTTGTTTGACAACAACTCTATGGATTAACTCATGATTCGATTATGGACCCAGCATTCAATCTCATGGCCTCAGCTTGGTTGTTTTGAAACAACTTTTCTGGATCCAGCCTTAACTCGTAGCTAGTCTAGAATTCTTTTAAAACTTAAAAAGGTTGATTGTATATTACCTTTAATGTTTTCAATCATATTGGATTGTGTTTTTTTTGGCATTTTATGCCTTTACGGTTTAACGTTTTAAAGAGTGTTTTATGATTTGTTTAAAACTTAAAAGAGGTTTCATTGGCGTTATCCTTTATATTTTCCATGATTATACTGTGTCTATTCGCATTTTGTATCCTTACGGTTTGTCTTTGTCATTTATAAGGAGTAAATATTTCCTTCAGTGCTGTTGAATTATTATCGTGTTTTTTTTTGTGGAAACGGCGGAGACCTAATCACGTGTTGCAAAAACATCATTTATTTACGAGTGCAGGTGATTCTTTCAAATACTCAATCGGGGCAATCTGAGCAAGTAATTTGTAGTTAAAGATTTATTTAAAACTTACAAAAGCTTGCTTTTATGTTACCTTTTATGTTTTCAACTGTGTTTATCAGCATTTTATACCTTTACAGTTTATCTCTTTATTTTAAGAGTGAATATTCCTTTTAGCTTTTTCTTTATATTTTATCGTGTTTAATTGTAAGACTGGCTAAGACCTAATCAAGAACAATGGAAGAACATTTACTATTATTATTGTTGTTATTATTATTATTTTCTTATTAATATTATAAATATTGTTAATATCATTATTATTACTATTATTATTATTATTATTATTATTATTATTATTATTATCATCTCATTTATTGGTGCTGGTGATCCAGGTAATCAGTTGGGCCAATCAAAGCAAGTGGTGTTACACGAGATAATTTTAATTAAACAAATACCACAATTTAAATAATTTGAACCATGTCGACGAACCGGTGCAATACTCTTTCGATCAATTTATGGAACCATGTTTCTTGTTCATTTGATGGATCATCAATATCCTCGCTTTACAAATAGATTGAATCACTTAAATTGATTAGTTTCCACCAAAAAATTCACATCTTAAAAGCCATAAGTTATCTTACGATTATGAAGATGTTCATAAATATCTAGCTTTACTTTTTACTGGATGCTCTCTCGTTGCTTTCCAATCTACAAACCCTGTGGGGGGAGGGTGGTTTAAAGATTAAATTTTTCCACCTAAGACAAACAGGTTTCGTTAATGCCTAAGTCTGGCCCTTCCCACCTTTTCCTTAGTTAAGGTGAATACTGTCAGTATTGCCAATACTGGAATCTGTTCTGAGAAGAATTTTGTGTAATGATTAAACTGCATGACACTAATTAGTGCGCTATTGATCACTAAAAGGAAGTCTGTCTGCCAATGGCTGCTTTGGGAGATATTGCGTCTACAAAAGTTGATGAGGCCCGCTATTTTTTATTAATTGTTGTGCGGATTTTTTGTTGGAGAAAGCTTGTTGGGGAACACAGTAACAATAAAAATAAAATTGGTCATAGGCAGGAAATCATGAGAATTACAATTCTATTACAAAACCTAACAATATGTCAAATTTTCACACTCTAAATTCTTAAATAATGATTTTCAACAACATTTAAACAGTGTTAGCTATGGGCTGCTCTTTACTTACAGTCATCATCATTTATTTATTTAACCAACAGGGAAGAGACTATTTTACATCATTTAGTTTTGTCGAATGTTCTTTATACATGCATTATTAGAATAATTATTGAGAGAAAAAGAAATAATGGTAAATAAATCCCTGTGGTAAGATAGCTCAAAAAGAAGCCGTAGGCTTAAACTTTTGAACTGTCTTAATATCAAATTTGCTAAAAGGAATATTTTGATTTTACTTATCAGGAATGAGGCAGTGAGGAGAGGTAAACAACAACTGCATCTAGCTTATAATTATATATATTTACCATTAATAGTTAAGAAAATGATTTTGTCAAAGTTCTTAGGTACTATTAAAAAAAAAAGAAAAAGAAAAAAAGAAAGAAAAAAAATGATAATAGAGCAATTATTGTTTTGATGCTTTGATTAAAAAGAATTTTTTTAAGTTTATCTTAAAACTGTTTGTTGCTTTTTTACATTTAATATCATCAGGCAAGGAATTCCAGAGTTTTGGTCCTTGGCTAATGATAGTAAATTTCCTAACATTTGTTCGGCATATAGCATTTTTGAGGTCTATGGAATTACATTGTTTAGTTGGGTAGGAATGTACCTCAGAATTTTTACGAAACATATCACAAATAGCTTTGGAGGATGTTGAGTTACTGACAGAATACATGAATAAACTAACTGTAGGGTGTGAATTCTGTCAATGTCTGATAGTCTGTGTTCAAAAAATAAAAGAGCTGTATTTACATCATAATTAGACTTGGTTATAATTCTAATCCCTTCTGTAATATTTTTAATCGATTTATATTTGATTCATATGTGGCACCCCATATTATGTTGCCATAATATTGCTGAGTTTCACCTGACGTCATGGCGGCCATGTTGGAGTACACTTAACAATAGAATTTTGATGATTTCTTTTGTTTTGGACTCCAACATGGAGGCTATGTCTATTCTCTTTTGTGTCTCTTGGGAATGATTTCAGCCCAAGAATAGGTGCGGATATACCAGTGAATAGTAAAGCCTAAGCAAAGAGGACTGAGATAGATAAATTTTAGTTTTTGATATACCAATAGATCTGAGTATTTTCTCAGCAACTGAACTGATATGATTTTTCCAGCTTAAGTGCTCATCTGGTTCAACCCCGAGAAATTTAATGCTATTTTTCGATTCAATTACTTTATCATTAATTTTAACTTGAAAACTAGGGGGACTTAACCTCTTGCCTGGCTCAAAAAATGATGTAATTAGTTTTTTTTAATGTTAGTATAGAGTTGGTTAGCAGTTAGCCATTTAGAAACCTTATTGAGTTCATCATTCAGTTTTCTTGTTTCTTACAAGAATAAAAAACATGAGTGTCATCTGCAAATAGGATAAACTTTAGTATTGCAGAAGAATTCGAAATGTCATTGATGTAGAGAAGAAAAAACAGGAGCTCTAGTATGCTTCGTTAAGGAACACCACATTTTATCATTTTAGATTCAGAAAACCATTGTTACACTCAACAACAATCCATTGGGGTAAAGAAAAAAGAAAAAAAACGGTTTTATTTGAATTTTTGTTGCAAAAATTACGTGGGCCGCCGGTCCGTAAAACAATTTTAAATTAAAAAAATGTTTTGCCTGCATCACTAAAATATCAACATAAGATGTAAAGGACTGGGCCCGGTTGTTCAAAAGCCGATTAGCGCTAACCCAGTGTTAAATGTTGAGCCCATGATTTTGTTTACAATCTTAAAAAAGACGGATTTTATCTGTAAGTAATTTTTGCTTAGCTTTGGGCTAAAGTTAACCTACCTTTAAACAACCCGGAGCTGAAGCGTAGTCTTTAAATACTCGTATCATTCCTATTATTCAGTTAAAAACCAATAATTAGGTATCTTTTCTACTGAGCTCTCTCAATTTACGATTCGGAGTACTCTCTTGCCAAATGATTTTGAAATATATTCATTTTATTATATCCTCAATAGACAGGAGGAAGTGATTGGTTACCACATACAATTTCATGTATAAATATAATAAATATATTTTATTTTGTAGATCACGTGATCAGAGGGAATCCAGAGATTTATTTATATCTATCTTTTGATTAGAAAAAGATTTTTTGAGAAAAGGCTATTTTAGACTTTGTCCTTGTTTGAACAGAATTTCGTCGAGTACATTTTGTGTAAATTTCATTTCATTTCATTGACCAAAATGGCGTTTTGTCTGAAACTGGGCACACGCTTTAGAGAGAAAACCTAATTTCTCTGTCTCACAATGATTGTGACACTTAAATGTTGATGCAAACGCGAAAGTATGAATTAACATTTCTAGGCGATAAGATAAGCAGCATATTCAAAGTCTTAGAGCCAGTCACGAGAAACGCCTCCAAGTTTCTCAACTCCTACTTGGCTTTTGACATTTTTATAATTCAACTTTTCTTGTTTTTCCTTAGAAGATGGAGCAGTTTTTTTATATTTTATAACTTATTTATTGGAGTTGTAAAACATCATGATTTATACAAAGAAATGTTTCTTAGTTTGTATTTTTGTAAATCAACGATGATGTTTGGTTTTATAGTGTTTTTTAAAGCATTTTAGGGATAGTTTCCAGTTTTCCGTTTGAAGACATGCTATTCATACATTTGCCAATATTTACCTAGCTGCAGAAATCATTGTGTAACCATCGTAGTCCTGCTGTTAAGAGGTGAAATTGTTCGTTTTGTGATAGAAGCATGAAACTTGGCACATTTGTACATCTTAATGTGCTAAATAATTTCAGATATGGGGGCATTCCAAATTTGGTCCCTAAACCCCGAAACGCGCATGTCTAAAATCCACATAGCATGAAAACGAGGCTGAGTTTTATTTTCTAGATTTCTGATGCAATTAATACAAATTTTTAGTTAAAAACAAATGGAAATCGTATTTCCACTTACAAACAAGAATTAGAGTTGTTTCTCATGCATCACGTGACTTGTCACGTGATGCATTTCTAGCAAATCTTAGCATATTTATAGTTAACGCAAATAATTAATACCATGAAATCAATTAGTTGCACACATTCGTGAACTTGGCTTGTTTTTTTTTCCCGGTATTGTCGTTTTCAGACACTCGTATTTTTTGTAGCTATGTTATTAAAAGGATATTACACCTTAGTTCTCGAAGAATTAATGAAAATGAATTAATACGAATGCTACACTGAGTGTATACACTCAGTATTCTCAGCTGTCTTCGCAAATAGTAAGCAATGTTGTTTCCTTCCACTTCTCGGTGGATGAGGGCGCAAGCGGTTTAATCGAGAAAAACTGTTAGATGGAAAAGTTGTAATTAGCTATTTATGCCCAAGTTTGTAGGCAAGTTGAACTGTTTCACAAATGATTACCTTATAAGCTGACGCAGTTGCCACCACAGTAACATAGTGCAGTGCACTGGAGATTGGCCTTTACACATTTACATCGACCAGAGCACCCCTTCTTACACCCACAACGAATTAGTTCATAACAACTGTCTTTCGCCTGTGATAGCGTGGTCCATCTTGGTCTCCATCCGCCTAATCCCTCTTCCCATCCCCATAGCTCTGGACTTGGAATGGAAGGCTTTGTAGTTAGCATCTGTCCCCAAGTGTGCACACCTTGATGAACTGCTCTCAAAAGGTGCTGTTCTAAGGCAGCTTTAGTTGGAGGAATTGATTTCTGCATTTCTTTGTGAAGAGTTGTTGCCGCGCCTTGTCAACATCTGTTAAAATACTTGTACGATCATAAAGAAGGACAATGATCCTTTCAATCACACCCATCGCTAACTTAACATCTTTAGCAGTAGCAGATGGCTTGCTGAGATTATCAAGGGTACTGGTTAGCTCAGGAAAGACGTTTCAAACATCCCATGCTGATTTTTTCCCTCTTCCAGCGAAAAAGGATTCTGTGTTACAACCCGTTAAGGCGTGAAATAATGGGAGAACTTAAGCTCTGCTTCTACCTATCTTTGTTGCGATCGTATGCACTGGGAGATATCTGAAGCTCTTTCCAGTTCCAAATGCTACCCACAGTTCGTCAACAGAAATGATATGGAAAAGTGACATTGCTAACACAACGACATCTGTATCGTTTGTTCGTATCATGATCTTCTTCAGTCCTCTTGAAGTAGCATCTAGTACATGAAGTGCCATTCTACTATCAGCTTCCTCTTGTGTGCATGGCTGTAGAGTTGAAATATCTTCCCTTTCTGGTGAGGTCAGCACTTTGTCTTCCAACTTACAATAAAGCTCTTTGTCATCTGAATTCAGTGTTGCAACAGCTTGCTCAGCAAGAAAATGAAAGAGTTCTTCTTTGTTGCCATCGACCCGTAGGAAGGACTGCCAATTACTTGGAATACGTGTTAATGGCAACACTCTTCTGCGCACACCTTTTCCTCTCTCTTCTCTCGTTCCTGCAGGAAAAATAAAATTATTGATGATTCAATGATATCGATAATTTGAAACCGCAAACAGCATTAATACCTTTCTTAAGTGAATCTTGCTTGTAAACATCCCACACAATGTTAATCCTTTTAGCATTCTTCAGCTGATTCTCCACGTATGGCTTGAATATCGTATCAAAATATTCCTGAAATGTGCCTGAGCCTCCTGGTCTAAGCATTTGAACGACCACAGCACCCATCAAAGACTTTAGCCTCAACAATTGGTGTTGCTCTCGTTTCTTCAGCGAGTTTGTCTAGACATTCTACAAGGTCGGCTTTCTGACCTCTTCTAAGTTTTCCAGCCTCAGAAAGAGATATTGGCCATGGGTGGTTCTCATGTTTAAAGAATTCATCAAGGTCTCCATCTCTATGCTGACAGCAGGCAATATATAATCTGGAGAACAGGGAACAATCACTCTTTAAATCTGCAATCTTTTCTTGTTGCTTTGACCTGCCTTTTGATGAGTTAGAAGGGAATAAGGGCAAGTTGTTTTTCTTTATAGGCTCAGTAAGTGGTTTTAATCTATCAATCAGCCTTGTTTGAACATACGAATCGTACTGCTTCTTGCCAATCTTAACAACATCTTTAACCGTTTCAACAACTTCATCACACATAACATCTTTGGTATCTATTGCAATCAGAGCGTCACTTTCCTCGCTGAACGGGCTCCCAAGCTCTTCAAAAGTGGAAATCTTGTACGTCTTTCTTGAATGATTCTTGAAATCCTTGATTTTCCTCGTGATGTTTTGTACATTCGCTGGTTATGGTATCTTCAAACTCTGAGACCATTCTTGAAATCTCTGGGCCAGCCACCATCCAACGCTTTAATGCAGCTGCAGACTCTGTTAGTCCTACTGCTCCACCGTTACCCTTTATTGCCGCATTTTCCTGCTCGTGTGCTTGGTCAAGAGCTATAGCAGAAAAGGCCCGTTTCGTCTTGTGAGCGACAAAAAATCCATCCTGAAAGTGATGGAAGATATCTGGATGCTTGTCATTCAGTACTTGCATGTCTCGGATATGGATGGGAAGCCATCTGGCGTAATTTGTTTGGTCCATAGCGAACATCCATGGAATTATTTGCCTCAGGGATTCGATGTAAAGCTGAAAATTACTTTCTCTAAAGGCTTTTACTACCTGGAAGCAACAGAGCTCAAGTTCTAAAACTCGTGTCCAATACAGGAACTGAGGATGCTTTGAAGACATACTTTTCTGCCATTGTTCAAAGGTTGATGAGCCTTCGCTTGGGTGTTCTGAAAGATATTTGCTGTGTGCTTGTCTTTGAAGAACGTGAAGGCTTGCAGCAGTGATTTGGTGGGCCCGTCTTGCTCTTGTAACATGATTAGCAGAAATGAATGCCTCAGCAACGCCTGGAGTTGCGACTTCTGCCATTGCCATTACAGATGTCCACCCACTCTTGTCCAACCACTTTCCAAGTAATCTGTACATAGCCATCTCTATGTGTAAGCCACCAAACATAATGATAAAATGGCCTTCTCCATGCGTCTGGGGATAGCTCCATTGGATTTGTTTACCAAGTGCAAAAAGTGGTTGGTCAAGTGCGACCACAAGGACTTGGCCAGGATTTAGATGGTTAACAGCTGATCTAACGACATTCATAGCATGCATGATCATAGTAACAGAATCTGCATTCTCTTCGAACAAGGGCAGCAAAGAAACAACTGCTGGCTCATAATTTAGAATCTGCGCTGTTTTAGGCACGGAGGCATGGAAAGCAGCCCATGAAATGACTTCGTTTTCATCTAGCTTTTCTTTGCTGTACAAACCTTCCACATGTTGAAGCCACTTCACTTCTTTTGTGTATCCATAGTGTTCATGATTGTTATCGGATATTTGTATATGTGCAGCTGGTACGTATATGTCGTTGTTGTTGATTGTAGCTGGCTGTACATCCACGAACTGAGGTGGTAGAGACCCGATTTTCTTTGGATTTTTAGTTGCAGCATCAATTAGAGGCTGTGGACGACGAGTTCCAGGAACGTCTGTGGTTACATGTTGTATTAGGGAAATCGCCGTGCCGTGAAATGAATCTCGGGAAGTCGTAGAGCTAGGGTTATGGTCGATGTTATCGACTGCGGCAGTGGTCAACACACCATTTCTCAGCTTTGGAGGACACACAACACCGTCACTTTCATAAAGTGCACATACACTGTTGGCCACATCCGTTGAAATAGCAAGAACTCTGTCGTAGGATATGCAAAGGCGCAGAGCATAAAGGGCATCGATTAGTGTACGTCCTCTTGTCATGCCATGGATCTTTAGGCCGACATATATGGGAACTGGACATTCTTTTTCTCTGTTGTGTCGTGCGACTGTAGATTTGGGTTGTCACGGGTGGTTGTATTATATATCAGCAGCTGCGATATTGAATGACAGGCTTGATCGAGTTTAAACTCTTTGTGTGCTTTTATGGAACTTGGACCTCTTAAGATCATTTTAATGAGAGTCTTGAGAGAGGATGGAACAGAGTTGTTTTGGCAGTCTTGCGGAAATGTTCCATTAAATGATTGATTATACTTGAAGATCTCGTTGCGTACTATTCTAGCGGCTTTAGCCAAGTGCATTGCCTGATCATCTACCTCTTCTTGACACGCTTTTGTTATAGCATCCCCTACGAAACCACTTGATAACAGTAAAATATCTCTTCCTTGCTGATGGGCAGATAGCTCTGGAAATGCAGAAAGTATTCTTTCCTTTAATCGCGTTGAATTTACTCGACTTTCTGTTTCAAATCCAAGCTCTTCTAGTTTACATGAATACATACTAGCTAAGTCCGCCAATTTAAGTACTGGGACACTTGGATGGGGAGCTTCTAGAAACTCATCAATGTAAGAGACTATCTCAACAAACGCTACTCCTTGTGGACTAAGTTGGCCTTTTTCGTGTTTTGTAGATGAATCAATCTGTCGTACTTTGTTGTAGAGGGAAACCAAGCACTTCAAATGATATTGAGCTTCGAGTGATATCATGTCACCACAGGCAAGTTTTGCAAGGAGTCTGCGGTCTTCAAGCTCTACGGCGCATCGCTTTACTTTCTCATCGACTTTCTTTGTGGATGTCGAATGAAGGGCACCGGTAGGTTTTGACAATGTGCATGACCTTCTTGTTTTAGCTGGGCTGTGTACAGGCCGTTCCTGATCAGGGGCCGGTTCCTCAAAAGTCCGATTAACTTAACCCAGGGTTAAGCCTAACCCAGGGTTAAATTAGCTAACCCTTGGTTAGTAAATCGAAGGTTTAAATTGCGTTCCACAAACCTAGATTACGGAACCGATTAACTAAACCCCGATTAGCTTTGCTAATTGTTATTATAATTTATGATAATTGTGTAATACTGACCACAAGGCTTTTCGGTCACCCAATCTGTGTAAGTGAGAAGCATGGCGACATGAAGCAGGGAATGTGGCTGATTTATTTTTTATGGGAACGCCGAATGATTTATTTTGAGTACTATTGACGACACGTTAAAGCTAGGGAAGGAGCTGCAGAAGTCAAAAAAAGACAATGGTTTGCAAATAGTTGGGGAAGCAAATTGCGATTACTTTTTAATCAAGTTGTAGTTGAGACGTCCTCGTGTGAAGCCGAACAGCGAACTAAACTAAAACTTACCAGCACTTTTCGACGCTTGTAAGAGATAGCTAAAAATTGTAAGTAGGTTAGAAATGGTAAAAGGGTATCGAGTGTATTATTCTTGTTTGTAAAATTAGGGAAGGAGTTACAGAAATTAAAAGAGTTAATGGTTTGCAAATATTTTAGGGAAGCAAATTGCATTTTTAAATCAAGTTGCAGTTAAGACGTCCTTGTGTGAAGCTAAACAGCGAACTAAACTAAAACTTTCCATCACTTTTCGACGCTTGTAAGAGATAGCTACGAATTGTAAGTAGGTCAAAAATAATAAAAGGATATAGAATGTCTTATTCTTGTTTATAAATACGATTAAAATTATATTTGACTGAATTAACGACGACTTGAGTGTTGACTTTGTAGTTTGATTTATTTTCTAACCATCTTGATTCCATTTTATGGCGCGAAATTGTCGACGCGCGTGCACCTGTTACCGCCAAAATGTTGACGGTAGTCGTCCCAATTTAAAGGGCAAACTCTTTTCAATTTTCTGTTTGTGTTGCAAGCGAGTTCTATAGCACGACCCGCAAACAATTTGTATCATAAAATCTGTTTTATTTTTTCGAGAAAAGAAAAAGATGGCTGACGCTGGCAAATTCGAAGAAAAACCAAAAAAAAAAATAGAAATGCCAACTTTTCAGCATCCGAAGTGTCGCTTTTGACGGAAAAAGTGGAAGAAAATTTGCCCGTTTTACAATCGAAATTGACAAATGCTGTGATCAATGCCAAAAAGAAATGAAATTTGGGCGAAGATTACTTTATGTATAAATGCATTAGGTGTAGAAAACAGAACCGTCCAGGAGGTACAAAATAAATGGAAGAATTTGACAACCCTGGGCAAAACGTGAGTTTGCAGTCTTACAAAAAGAAACTAATAAAACCGGAGGAGGTCCTACCCCAAGGAGACCAAATGCAAACACAACAAAAATAATGGAAATTTTTAAGGACAAGCCATCCTTTAAGGGACTTACAGGCTTTGAATCCTTACCAGGCAAGTGGAGATAACGTAGTATTTAACTTTAAGTCTAATAATAGTTGAAAATGTTTTCCTAGTATAACTGTATCCAATGTGACATAGCTTTTGCAGCTTGCTAGCTTTATTGATAATCCTTTGATTCAGAGGCCTGAAACATTTTTATCTATATTTTGTTATCCATAAAGGATATCCTATTACATAGATGTACAGTGCGGTGCCATAATAAAACTAGGTGCAAAAATGTGAAAAATTGTCAAAGCAGGTAACAATTGAAAAACAAGATATTTTAAGACCTCGATCATGTTCAAACAAGCTTAATTTCAGATTATTTGAATTGGATGTTTAAGAGTTAAAATATGGAAAGGTGGGCTGCTATGACATGGGAGTGATTTATTTCAATGTCTATTATACACTGTTTTTTTTTTCTGTGAAGAGGTGGCACAATATTATCATCCCTAAAATTTTAGGGTAGCTTATAATAAAGGCATACATACTGACTTAGTAAATACTAGTAAATACTAGTAAATACTAGACTGATTTGGATATAATTTATATTTATAAAATCTACAGAAAAAATATATTTCGAAATTTGATATCTCTGATTTTAGCTGGACCATGTGAGGCAGATTCTGCTCCATGCCAGGACATAGATTTCTGTGAGCAATCAGCAGAGCAATTTCAAACAGAATCGTGGGAGTCCTCTACTTTGTCTGAGGGTGATCTTGAAGACTTGGGTTCCAATCGACCATGTGACAGCTGCCAAACAAGAACATAACTGGAGTTCAGAGGAAAACAACAGTGTAGTCAAAAGAAAAAGGGTACTAGTTACAGAGGCTGATGTGTTGTTTGAGCAGCAGAAGGCTCTTCACATGCAGCAAACAAACTTTGAACTAAAGCGCAGAAAGCTTGAACTTGAGATATACTTTCTTTCAAAACAAGTGGATGCAAGTGAGAAAGAAAAGTTTTCGTTCTTAAATCCTTGAGTTTTCAGTTTTTTCTATAGTTGATTTATACTTAACGGGGGAGTACACATGAAAAAAAGAATTCTTTTTTTCTCCAAACTAGAGGGGGGAGGGGGGTAGTTAAAAGT
>JAOBAY020082960.1:0-10680 GCA_025331085.2 Zoanthus sociatus
TTGTATTCATTAATTAAGGCTATTGTTCTTTGCCGTTCACGTCGTCGTTGCCGTTCTCGATCTTAAGGTCTCTAATATTTGAGAGTGGAGAACAGACGTGCTTAATGACCGTGATTTCAAAATATAGCGAAATGTAGCACGGCATTTAGCTTAAATTTATTGCAACAGTTTCGGTATAATTTACGTAATGGGGCGTAACGAATCCTCTTGCGTTTTGGGTGGGATTACGGATATAAATTAGGTGAGATGTTGTTCGTAATCTGTATGCATGTTTTAGGTAGATTGCATCAGTACGGGAATTTTACCATGACTTACTGAGATATTAAGATCTCAATAAATTTGACAAGGTAGCAGGATAATTTGGTAAACCTGACAAGGAAGCTTACCGTAACCCCTTGCTTAGAAACCATTCCTTATGACCTTAGTATTCTAGCAATATTCCTCACACTTTCATAACATTGTATCTGATTTATTTTCTTGTTTTAATTTAACAATTTTGACTCAAGGTTTATAACATTGTTTCAGTTTATAAAGTTTTCGAAACAGCTAATTAAACATCTTTAAAAGATTAAAGCAACTATATATGTTTTTCGGGATATCAAACCGAAATACAACTTTTATCTTCCTGCAATTAAAGTTAACTTATGAAAAAACTTATAATTACGACTAATTTTACCTACAGTTGTGTTAATAGTGAATTATTTTAATTATCATGTTAAAAGTGAAATGCAACAAATTTTGCTCATAATTCTACCTATAGTCAGGATTTTATATATAACTGTAGTAAAACGGGTAGATTTAAAGTTTTAAACAATTAAACGTTTCGATCTTAAAGATCATCTTCAGAGTTCTGAAGACGAATCTATAGTTTAGTTACGTTTTTGAAACTTTGAATCTACCAGTTTTACCTACAAGTATACATATATAAAAGCAACAAATTATAAATTTACTGAACTTAAAGGTCTTTGCAGCACAAGCTCACATGCTACATAATCTGCCATAATGGGAGGAAAATGCGAAAGATGGCTGATATCTGTAAAACAATAAAAATATTTTTTGTATAATCAACAATAATTATTAGAGGTAATTAACAGTGATTATTCTTAGAACTTGTCACATTTATTTGAGCTTTAATATGGCGTACTATGTATAACTTGATCTCGTGATGCCAAAATCCTACTGGTGGAAAATTGATACGTTTTACAGCTAGAGCAGTTTAATTTTTTTTGCGAAAAAAATCAGTGTTCCTAGACTCAATCGCCTGAAAGCATTTGTTGTTGCCACTTGAAAATTTGACATCACGATTGCATTTCTTAGCTCAAGGGCTCAAGGTGTAAATGTGGAACCAAGACAATGGTGTTTTTTGTTCAGATCCTAAGTGCAGCCTATGGCCATTTTTAACTATCTTACCCTTGATAACCTTGAACGTTTGAGTAACTTAGTATGAGCTGCAAATGTGAAGTCAACTTCGAAACTCTTCAGAAACATGAAAAGATGTCTAAATTTATCTTTCTCGTCAGTTTGATATTCGAAATTTAGTCATAATGGTGTCAAAAGTTAATACTAAAAAGCATTCTTTATTACAAGTTTATGCTAAAATGTCATATGTAATAAAATCAGAAACATTAAACATCGAGGAAATGAGCAAGTTAAGCAATTTAAAATTTTGCATATTCTGACTGTCTCGCGATTATTTTTAGCTGGAAAGACTGCCACGATTCGACTACAACCTGCAAGTCAGGCGATGTGTCAGGCGATGTGCCAATTGTTTTGCATTTCACTTTAAGTAAGAGATATAGTTTTGTACTAGTGCCTTTTTAACTGTAGCCGTTGTTTTATCAAATTCATTCTAATCCGTGCTACAATAACGCGAGCTACAGGTAGGTACTCCTCGGATCTGGTACACGTAGAATGAACCACAGTTGCGTACGCGGACACTCTTGGAGTAATAACAGCAACCGCTATAGCCATAATAACTAAAACAAACTGTTCGAGTCACCTGCCCGTCAGATACTGTCGGATGCCCACCGTTCAACCAGCCGGGGTAATAAGTTGAACAATAACGGCGGGACACACAAGATGTAGCCATCCTGGTTCCAGCTCTCCCCGTGAACCGGTACCAGCCTCTCAAGTGACTATCGCAATAGTGTGAATAGCGGCTATAAGAACTAGACTTGCGATTGTATTCGGATAAAGTACTGTAGCTTGTACATTCTAAAACAAACAAGTGTTGGAAACAAAAAAAAATTATGATTATTTTTGTAATACGGTTAAAGAGTTAAGTCTTACTACAGTATATATGTTTCTTTTAAATAAGAAAAGAAAGGCTTTCGCCTTGTTCATTATTCATATTTCTCGCTCATTTTATGGCCAGTGGTGGGTATATATGTAAACAAACTACTCACTTCCAGTAACTAACCCTTGAATAAAACACAGCTGTGGTGATTTCAATAGTTGTGTGTTGTACATTATTATGTAACACTTCTGACATTTTCTTTAGATAACGGTATGACGTCACTGTGTGACGTCAGCAGTTCTAAAAGTGTTAAATTCTTTCTCTAGTATATGATAAAGAAATTGATTTCTGTGCTAAAACAGTTGTTTTTGGTTCCTGATTGAGAAAAATGTATGAGAAAGGTAAGAAAAAGTCAAAAATGAAGGTTACCATGGCAACATCACACTCCTAACAAAATTTTATGATATTCCTGTTTTCCAATAAAATTTAGGAAAACTAATGAGTCACAAGATTTGATGGCAGTCAGAAGACGTGAAGGTGTTTTTTGCAGTTTAAGCTTGTAAGCTTGTTTTCACTTTGCGTGCGCGCATGTGATTAAGCAATCAAAGTACAACACAAGTTTTATTTTTAGTTTAAAAGAATATTTATTTCTGGTGCTTTAACTTCAAATTATAGTAGCTTTACAATTGCGTTAGCAAGTTCGGCTTTTCCCCGAATTCCACTCGTAGCCAACAGCATTTAACATGGGAAAACTTGAAGGAACTGATCTACTCTGCCTCTACACATGTGTACTCTCTGTTTTAAGAAAAAATAAAAACATAAATTGAAGCATACATCTTTATATCTTTGAAAAAAAAAGCCGATCGACAAAATAATGCGATGGTACATTTAAATATTATTACACCATAAAGAACGAAAAAGTACTTTCGTTTGAGGAAGGGTTGGGCTGGAGGAATTGTTAGTTGGCACCAATTAATAGCAAGTTAAATCCTACTTATATATTTGTAAAAAAGTACCACAAGTCATTGCTGTCTCTTATAGCTCTCCACCTCAAAAGGATCTTATAAAACTAAAATGAGAACATTTCCTTAGACAATGATACGTCATTCGATCACTTTCAAAACCATGTTTTGAGAGTATAATTTATATCTTGCATCATTTGTCGGTACCTCATTGCATGGTTTACAAAAAATGAAAAATTTTGGTCAAAGAAAAAAACGGTGAAATTCAAAATATTCGTTTTGAAACTATTGGCTGTAATTAGTGAAACCTTGAATGAAAATTTTCAATCTTGGCTTTGATATTGGACAAGATTAGGTGTCTTTACGTTGTCATGAAACTTTTTAAAAAAATCTTGCAATATTAACTGCCATTTTGTACAATGTTTCATGTTTTGATGTATTTTAATAAATTGTTGCTAAATTTTAAATTTTTCTTGAATTTTTTTCGTTTCGCCATTCCTTGCAGCCGCATAACGCGTGGCTCAACTGATTAATTTATTTTTTCGTTTTTAGGGGGATGTTCAAATTTAGAACATTCTTTTATTTAGATATTTAAAACAAATCTGGGTTTTGAACAAACGTATAATACATGGATTGTTTGAATTTCAATTTTTTTTTCCTTTGACCGAAATATTTTTATTGTTCGTAAACCAATGAACTACTGAGAAATGCTACAAGGTACTCTCCAAATATGGCTTCGAAAGTGACTAACGTATCAATGTCTCATGACAAATTTTTCTCAAAAACAATACCCAACTCTTCATCGGTCAAGACGTTTTTGTTCGCTTTGTTACCAAGAAAATCATTTATTGTGGGTTATTTGACGGTAACTCGCTCATCTTCATTGACATTTTAATCGCAAACTCGATTAACAGAGTGATGTATGTATAATTGTGTGTTTACATTTATATGAAGCAACTTAAATGATGTAGTGTTTGGGTATTGAGCGATGTTTTCCATATCAAAAAAATCTTGCAACAATTTGTTTTATATTTTTGTACACCGATCTTTTTTGAGATTAGTACAAGTTATTGCAATTGCCATTACCGATGTTGACCAAATAGCAGGTTCTCCTTACCCATAAAATCGTAAACCTGTATCATTTATAGTACTTAGATACAATTTAGATTATTTAGAGTCGTTGTTACAGTCGAGTGTGTTGAAGTGGTTTTTAGTTAAGAAGTTCTAACCATGCAGTAATGATTTTCAACCAACAGTCAATAATAGGGAACTTAAGCAACGAGGACGGGGAAGCGACCGACGACGGCTCAAAATTAAAATATCACCTTTCTGGTTTACTCTTAATTTGTACCGGTCATTCAGGTTTTGTTTCTTTGCTTTACACTTGGTGAATAGAAAAACGATTGAATGTTTCTAGTGAAGCTAAACAAATACGAAATACGAGAAAGTTTTTGTTGTTACGTCTTCATTGATCTGACAACTCTAAAAAAGGTCTTTTTACGTTGTAATTTTAGCGGCAACTAAAGTAAAGTATTATAAAAACTTTTGCACTTTTTTCAGCCTCGGCCTGATTTTGTTCTTCAAATTGTTCTCAATTTTCGGCCAATTTGAGCCTCATTGTTCTTATAATGTTGTTCTTATAAAAAAGCGTGTACTGCAAACATGTACATGTAAGTGTGTGATTGGCTGCAACACGATGCGATGCCACGTACGTAAGCACTCAAAGTGCATTTCATAGAAGACCTGCTTTGATTGGTTGTAAAATTTAACGAAATGTTTAGGCTTCCTGTTTATGCGACCCACTCTTTTTATATCGATGACATTATTGTTCCGCTGGAGTGATTGAGGCAGAAGCTATAACAACTTGCTTTAATAGTTGATAAAAGTTTGAACAATAAAATTCTACATGTTCAGAAAAAAAAATTACAAAAAAAAAAAGCGCAGACAATTTTTCCTTCTCCCTCCCCTCCCTCCAGGGATATAATGACAAACAAGAAGCACAGGGAGGGTAGGGTTAAAACATACCTTGAAAGAACCTGGTCTTTCAGTATAATTGAATCCATGTACTAAGTAGGTTTTGGTCAAAGGAATACTTAAATCGGGGAAGGGGGGAGGAATGAAGGGGTACTTAGTAATCACTAATTTCCTTAAAACGTGGGTTAATATTATGGAATTATGCTTTTATACCAAACGGAACTCTCCTGAATAAAATACGCATTAAAATTGGAGAATTTTGCATATTCCATCAATTTTACCATATAATTTTTGGGCATTTATGCTCGGATATAGTAAAGAAGATGCCCCTTATAAATCGTTTTTATGAGGGTTGGTCGTCTTCTAGACGTCGTGTACAACATCGTCAATTTAAAACTCACAAAAACTACATTTCGAAAGAGGTGCTTTATTGTAAAACATAGTAAAAACAAATTAAAACAATCATATAAATAAAAACTCGTTAAAAACACAATGTAGGAATACTACTAGGTTATGTGTTTCAAATTTTTTTAAAAATTTAATAACTTAAAAGTTATTTATTTTAATTTTTTACTTTAAGTTATTCCACATTCCGATATCGCTTCAAAAGATTATGTCAAAAGTACTTCGGCGTGCTTTTCACTTAGTTCTACGAGATCTCTTGAAAAACCTGAAATCAGTACAACTCTATACACAGCACAACGTTTTTTCCTAGAAATCGCGTAAATATATATTAAGTTTTAAAATATAATTCAAAAGATTTTATCACAACAGGAGGGTGCAGGTAAACAAAATACTGCACTAAATCAAAACGTTAACAGGTTAAAATATCGGATACCGGGACCAAAACAACGAAAATATCGTGTACCGTTTATGAAAAGACTATCACAAAATCGAGCCATTACAACTCTTTTACCGCCGTACTATGGCCAAATACCGTGATACGGTGGTCCACCACGCCCCCTATCCCCTCTCTTCTTAAGTTGTTCTTAAATTCCGGCCAATCTGAGTCTCACTGTTCTTGTAAAGTTGTTCTTATAACAAAGAGAGTGTACTAGGCTGGTATATTAGTATCAGACTTTGTTTAAGGTTAATTTACGATAAACTAGTGCCAATTATGTTCATGTAAGATCAATTTCCATTTTGATTACTGATTAAGTATTTAAAATTACCTCGTTATCAAGGTAAATCTTCCCACGGCCACCTCGTTGGCCTCCTCTTTGCCGCTTATCTATAACAACCCGATCGTGTGGAATCTGGATCGACAAGAAAACCAACTCAGCAAGTAACAAGGAAAATTTAATCAAAGGCTCTCTGAGCCACCTCATTGATGAATATAAACTTTACAACAAAATAGTACTGCATTACAAAATTAATTAGCTAGTAGTGTTTGTTAGATCTTCAGCTTATTTTATAGATGAAAAGGAACTTGAGTGTAATGTAACTCACTACCATTGAGTCACAGATCGATGACAGACTTTTAATGCGCCATTGTTATTAACGATTGACTAAACTACAACTTCAATATTGAATAATTAGTCCAATGTTCCTAGAGAAAATAAATTACAGTCAGTATACTCACAGTATGCATTTCTTTTTCATTAAAATACTAATATAATCTTCACTAAAAACATGTGCTAGTATTCCATGCCCACCATTTTGTTTTCGCAGAATACAAAACTTGTAACACTAAGATCCAGACTCTTATAGGTTAATGCATGCATTAATTACCCGGTTAAAAGTTTACAGCCGAGTGAGTGAGCGAGTGAATTTACCTCACTCCTAAACCTCATCGATGACTGACGTCATCCAAAAGGTAAAAAAAACATAAGCTATTAGAAAGTGACGTCACAGTGATAAGATGAAACTGTTTAACTGGAATAGAACTAGTTTTGAGAGAGAAGAGAATTGTTTACGCATCAGTTTTCGGAAGGAGTTTTTTTGAGTATAGCTCGCCGAAGTAGTCGTTATATTTTTAGTCTAGAAAAGAATTTGAGCTCCTGTGAAGTATTTCGTAATCTGTTCGGAATCGTTAAAGAGTGTAACTCTAGAATTGTACGGAAAAGGAAGTAGAATCATTGTTGAACAATTAAACCAATTCTGAATTATTTTGAGTTGCTCGTCAACTTATATCATAAGCCATGTTTACACTCTCTTTTTTTTATAAGAACCAGTAAATTTTCCCGAGGCTCATTGTTTCTAATTTTTTGGCTGTTTCAGCATCAATTTGTTCTTAATTTTTTCTTATTTCTGTGAGCGGTTTGAAATGATGAAAAATATTGAAACAAAAAGACAAGGTATTGAAAAACAGATGTGATCGTCTGAGGAACTTTTAGTATTACATGAATACGTGTGTCATTTGGGACGGTCAGTAGTAGATATACTAAATGTGAAACGGTGCTTCTGTATTTTTACTGTGCACATTGCGAAGGTAAATTACAAGATTCAGTAAAGTTTTAAACTAAAAACATTTTCACTTTTTTCAGCCTCAGTCGGAGCTTGTTCTTAAAATGTTCTTAATTTTCGGCCAATCTGAGCCTGGCTGTTCTTATAAAAATTTTCTTATAATAAAGAGCGTGTACTAGTCTGGTATATTAGTATCAGACTTTGTTTAAGGTTAATTTACGATAAACTAGTGCCATGCAATCATTTTCATGAAAGTTCAGTTTCCTTGTTGATTATTAATTACGGTATAATTACATTTCGAAAGAAGCGGTTTATTAAAAAAACATATTTTAATAACATCAACGATCATTCAAAAGGAGCGGTTTATTGCAAAACATAATAAAAACAAATTAAAACAATTATATTAGTAAAAACACGTTAAGAGCTTTTTAAAACGCAATTTCGGATCGAAAGCTTAAACAAAATTTCGGATTGAAAGCGTTTGAAAACACAATTTCGACACGACTTCTAGAAGAAGAAAAAATGAATAGCACTTGTAGATTTCCAATACCTTATATAGGGGAATTTTTGGTGACGTAATTGTTTACAATCTGTTTCATTAGCATACAAAATACAGTTTAAGTTCAAAGCTTGAGAAAAACTGTCAAGCTAAAATATGAAATCTTTGACTCTATGCAAACCATTTCTGAAAAGATATCGCGGTTCTAAAATACTCAAAACAGCTGGGGCAAAACCGTTAATGAACCATACGTACATTTTCTGTAAAATCTCCATTTAACATCACAGGAACTATGTTTAGCATATCACTCTCATTTTTTTTTAAGAACTAGCAAGTTTTGCCGAGGCTCATTGTTCTAAAGTTTTTGGCTGCTTCAGCCTCAGTTCGTTCTTCATTTGTTCTTAGTTATGTGAGTGGTTTCAGTCGGATGAGATCTCAAAACAAATAGACAAGGCATGGAAAAACAAGGCTGATCATCTGTATTTTGAGGCCGAGACCTTTGCAGTTGAAACTGATCGTTTGAAAAACGTTTACTAATAATACATGAATACGTGTATCATTTGAAACAATAGCAGATATTAAAAAATGGGAAACGGTCCTGTACACATTGCGAGCGTTAATTACAAGATTCAGTAAAGTTTCAATTAGAATCATTTTCACTTTTTTTATCCTCAGCCTGAGCTTGTTCTAAGAGGGAGGCGTGGGGGACCCCCAAATACAGCCTTACCGTGTTAGAAATAGGAAAATACCGCGATACCGTGCGTAAAATCGTCAATAAGGTAATACTGAAAATCGAGCCTCCAAAGTTACATAACTTGTGTATAAACACCCATACAACACGGACCAGTACGAGATACTACTACATGTAGCTTCCACTTCAGAACATAGATCGATGTCACACCAAATGCATGTAGCTTCCACTTCAGAACATAGATCGATGTCACACCAAATGCATGTGTTTCAAATTTTTAAGTTATTTATTTTTTACTTGAAGTTATATTCGACATACCGATATCGCCTCAAATATATCAAAAGTACTTCGGCGTGCTTTTCACTTAGTTCTACGTTGTCTTCTTGAAAGACCTGAAATCAGTGCAACTCTGTACACAGCACAACGTTTTTTCCTAGAAATCGCTTAAATATATATTAAGTTTTAAGGTTTAATTTCAAAAAATTTTATCAGAATTTTATCAGGGAAGTTTAAGCTGATAAACAAAATACCGTACTAAGACAGGTTAAAATATCGAATACCGGGACCAAAACAAAGAACATATCTTGTATCCCTAATAGAATAAATACCGCAAAATCGAGCCATTACAACTCTTTTAGCTGCGTGCCGTACCAAATATGTCGCAATACCGAGATACCGTGGTCCCCCACGCCCGCCTCTTTAACTGTTCTTATTTCCGGCCAATCTGAGCGTTACTGTTCTTATAAAAAAGATCGTGTACTAGTCTGGTATATTGGTATCAAACTTTGTGTAAGGTTGATTTTATTTGCGATAAACTAGTGCCAATTATTTTCTCGTAAGATCAATTTCCATCTTGATTAGTAATTACGGTAAAGCGCCTCAGTGATTAAAGAGTAAAGTGTTTAGAATTACCTCGTCATCAAGGTCGTAAATCCTCCTGTATGGTGGTCTTGGTAGCTTTTCTCTGAAAACCCGATATTGGGTTGGAATCTGGGTCGACAGGACAACCATCCCAGCAAGTAACAAGGTAATTAAAACCAACTTGGATTCCATTTTCAAGTTTCTTTTGTCGAACTTAAGCAAAATATAACAAGCAAACAACACTATTAGTCAAGATTCAAGTCGCATAAACAGTTAAAATGAATGTTAGTAAATTTTATATAAATATAAAAAAACAGTCATTCAAATCAAGTTTGCTTAAAACTTAAAAATTTTTGTACATATATTCTGTCATGTAGTACAATAGTGAAGATAGACTGCACGAGAGAAAGCCAAGTGGACTCGCCTAGTTTTAGAACGATAGTGTTGAGTTAAAGCTATGGGGAAAAATTATTGGTCGATTTACCAAAGCAAATGGCTAAAACCATTACAGCTTACCAAGCTTTGAAAAGTTCCTGTTGTCTTAGTTTGTGTTCAAGCTTTTCTGAGCTTCGTCTCAATCAGCATTTGGAGGTTATGAAAAAACACTTGTAAGCGAATCAAGGGCTTCAGTTCACTACAGCGAGCTTCACAAACTGTTCAAGACAGCAGCCGACCATCAACTTTATATTTACAGTTCCGCTTGATAAGCTGGGTGTGCATGACCCTATAATTAATGGTAATCATGCATTGATTTTTACACTTGATTATTGGAAATTTGGCGCCTTGATTGTTGACTCAACTTCAAATATTGGCTCACTTTCTGTAACACCAAATTTGATAGAACCGACGCCATGCCACGCTCAGATATTTGCGCGGGAAACTAATTTTGCCAGACTTTCTGAGCTCCCAAGCATTCCAAACGAAATAAAAGTAATTCTCTCCAATTCATTTAAATTCCAACGTGCATTTGCAGTTGTTGTTGTTCATATTCAAACACGAAAACTATGGGAAACGACCCACCAGCACAACAGATCGCAATCCGTTTGTCCAG
>JAOBAY020082971.1:0-10680 GCA_025331085.2 Zoanthus sociatus
TTGTATTTAAATTAGATTCTTAATTGTAACACTAGTTTTTATAGATGCAGGGCCCCTCTGGATACCAGTCTCAGGAGTGAATGGGCCACCCTGTGAAAATAAAGTTTCTATCTATCTTTCTATATGAGGTTACAAATTCAATCATGAATGAAATCTCAAACGAGAGCTGTTTATTTATTTCCATGGCAAAAGCAACTTAAACTGACCTTAGGATCTCTCACAGCATTAAATATGTTGTCAAAGAATGGTTGAACTTGTTGGAAGAAGAATGTTGGGGCATTTAAGGCAAGTTCTCTCAACACGAGGACCTTGGAAGAAAAAAGCAAATTTCTGAAAACACTAATTATTGAAAGATCATAGAAGAAGCTGATTTACAATACATTTAAGAATTGTGCGACAACATAATATCTGAAGCTTGTTACAAGAAATTGGATTATTAGGTATTGATTGGTTTTGAAAGTTTCTACTTTTATTGTTAATAGGCAGTCACATACGGCGACCGCAAAATGCAGCCACAAAGTGCAGACCGACAACAAAATGCAGACAGCAAAATTAAATGCAGACTACAAAATGCAGACCAGGAAAAAATACAAATATAGAAAACAATAAATTCCAAGAGAAGTACTTAGCACTGATTTACATCTAAAAGTCGAACGTCAAAGAAATTTTAAGAACATACGAAGAAACATGCAATGTCGTGTGCATTATGGCATTAACCTCTTTAGGCAAATGTGGTTCTCTTCCATCAATCAAACACAATTCGTTGAAACCAATAATTACTTAAGGCAGAAAATTTACTGTGAAAGCTCCTTAAATTGAACATTACTGAGCAAGCATACAGAAATATATTTTTTGAAGTATCAAGTTCAAAAATAGTCTCCGTGTTTAGGTTTGTCACTCACTGACAAGAGCTGCAAGGGAGACTACTTCAAAAATGGCAAAGCAATGAAGTTTTGTGGAATTTTTTTCCTGAAATATTAGGCTATAGCATAATTAGCCTGCATATGCAATAACAAATTGTAATTCTCGTACAGAGGGGCACTTGGTACCTTTTCTAATCTGACAATAAGACGACAAAAACAAATATCAATACGCTACGCCAGCGGCACATACCGCGCTCGCATTAACCATAAGGAGCCCAGGGTAGTTCAGATAGTCCATAATTTTTGTTTCAGTGTAAACCAACATATCTCAAGAGAATGTAGGAAGCTGGGCTTTGATCGCTAGTACTTTCATTATGTTGTTCTGGTTTATTGATGTTTGTGTTGCGCACTTAATTAACTTCTCAGTGTCTCCCAAACAAGTCTAATTACTATTAGTTATCATTTTCTATACTTGTACTTTTGACTGCATTTTGTAGTCTGCATTTTGTCGTCGGTCTGCACTTTATGGCCTGCATTTTGCAGTCGCCACTGTCACATACATAAAGACGATGAATAAAGATAAATTAAATATCAATTTTAATTACAGTACAAAGAATTCCAATTAAATCAAAAATGTGGCTTTCAAGTTTCAGCAGGATGTGAATCTGTGACTTCACCGTCTCCAGCAATAACTGGCCCCTTCCATTCCCCCACATCACTGGTACAGATATGCAACCACTGTCCACATCTTTCTCTGACCAACCCAATTATTCATTTAGCAGGACCACACTTGGGATTTTTTGTCTGCTGGGGCCCTCTAAAATTACAGAAAAGGAAAAGAACCTCAATTTAAAAAGCCCTTGATGTAATAAATGCATTAGCTCAGACCCTTGGCAGTTCATTAGATCAAGATTCCACTGTAGTTAGACATTTTATTTTCACCCCTACACAGAAGTTGCCTAAAAGACCATAATTTGGAAACATTATACTGCAAGAAATAGTCCAACAACTTAAACACTACATTTGAATCAAAATAAAACATTAATTAGCTTTTATTGAAGGGTCATTAATTATTTAGTCCCATCTCTGCATAACCAAATTGTTTCAACACCAATGAGCCAGATATGTTTCTTTTAATCACTAACAACAAACCATTCTCTTTTTTGATTATTTTATCAAATTATTAATAGATAGCATACTGTATATAATTGTAAATTTAACAATTTATTAGTAACCAACCGCTGCATGTCGCCGCCCTTCATTTCTGTCTCCGCCCAACCATTCCATAGCTCTTTTCACCTCAAACTCAACATAGTCTGCTGTGAATGTCCCACCAGTTAGTGCCAGTCTCCCAATCGCTTTAGAGGCCAACTCCATAACCACTGTGTCGTTGGATGGGAGCAGATTCCTCAAATAATTGGCAAAGCGACTCATCTTGGTGGCATTTACTCCATCAATGCCAATTAGCCCCACTGTTAACAAAATTGTAACAGATAATTCCTGTTTTTCGTGTTTAAGAATTTAGTACATAAAACAATCAAGAACAAAGTGCTTTTCTTACTATCCAACTGTTTAAGACTGTATTTCACTTGGTAACTAGTTAATATCAGGCTCAAAGTTCATCATTTTTTCTTGGCACTTTTTTGCGACTAGTTTTGAAATCTTAGGCACATTTTCAAATTTTTAGGTGCAAAGGATCAAAAGTTAGGAACAAAACTGAATATGCAAGGCACACAACAAACTTCTGGAAACCTGAGTCCTAATTTCTCATTAATTATCCACTAAAATGTTCTTGGATTAAGGACGAAAGTGATTCACTGTCAATTTCAGTGAAAGATTTTATTTTCCAGGAACAGAGGTATCTCATTGCAATTTTCAGTCGCACATATAATCATTCAGATCTAGACATAATTTTGCAACTAACTTCATTTTTTTAGGTGCACTGCAAAAAATTTAGTCATATTTGCTACCAATTGGTTGTGAACTTTGAGCCCTGATTACATGTTAATATACACCTTTTGGAAAAAAAATTGAACAAGAACTTTTGCAGGATAGTTTAGTACTGACATTTTTTCATGTTCTATTTGTCGTATGAGAAAAAATACAGTTTTGGTTACAAGGATAGTTAGGAATCTTACTAGGCAACTTTTAACTGTCTTTTCTTCTCAGAAAAGGGAAACTTTGATTTTTTTGGAAGAAGAGAAATCTTGAAATCTAGTTGTAAGAGTGGATCTTTGACATCTACATTTTTCTGCTGTTGTGGCATTTGACTCAAAATTTCATTCAGATACAGTCAAGAAGATGCCCCCCCCCCCTCCTGAAGATTTTGTGTTTAGTTTTTATAATAAACCCTAACCTTAACCCAACAATAATGCTATCTGTGAAACATTAGGATTAGGGTTTATTATACAAAATTAAACACAAAATCTTACAAAAAAATATTAAAGTAGTCATCTTCTTGACTATATCCTTTCATTCTCTGATCAAAATCTTCCTATCTATCCCATAATAGTATTAATAGGTCCTTTGACTTTATGAGTTGATCTTTTACTGTGTTTGCACATGCATGATGGAGTTTGAAAACTCAGTTTTCAGAGCAACTTCAGGCTGTGACCTCTGCATTCTAATTAACAATTAGACCTCAAGGACAAATGGACTGTTCAAACTCATAGTCCACGAGGCTGCAGTGTCCTCGCCAGGTCCCAAAAGCCGAAGGGTGCTTCATTTGCATAACACTAGAACATGCACTTAATTTATTTTCATTTATCCAGAAACAGGGTCGGTTGGGTCCGTGCTTTAAAAAATTAAATTGGTCTGGCCTTACCAAAAGTTTTGAATGGTGTGCGAAAATTGCGGCCGAATTTGGTCTCTAATCGACAAAAATCCGTTTGAGTTGATCAAATTTATCGTGCAATATTAGACTAAAATTATGAGAAAACAGAAGGGCGCTACGGAAATCAGAAGGGCGCTAGAGAAAACAGAAGGGTGCTGGAAAAAAAACAGAAGGCTGCAGCGCCCTTCTGATTTGCCCTGGCGAGAACACTGCTTCATTGCCCTTGACCAGTGGTCGGAAACCAGCAACCCTTGAAAGATCCAATTTGAAGTCTGAAAATATATACATATTTGAGTTTGTCCCGTAAGTCCCTTAAAGTCCCATACAGGATTCATATGGTTAGGGATACAAGACTGGGGGATGGACCCCCTGGATTGCCTAATATAGTGTTGTCATAAATGAAATGCTGCGTCGGTGTTTCTGCAGAAACAGTTTATGGAAAAGGATAAATTTACACCGTAGTGAAGAATGATTTTTAGAATGACATTTCGGACTGGAGTCCTTTGTTGGAGTGAATGACCCCAGTCTGAAATGTCAGTCTAAAAATTATTTTTCACCATCATGGTGTAAATTTATCTTTTTTTATAAACTGTTAATATAGCGTCAAGTTACTTTTAATTAGTACTATATTAAACACCAATTATGTTTGATTTTTTAGCAAAATTAACATTGATTTTTAGGCAGGAAGCCTATATTACTCAGATATTCTAAAATTTTTCATAAAGTTGAAAGTTTGATCATTGTTGTAGAAAGCTGACAACTAAAACTTTAGCTGCATCTAATGCCAGCATTAATGCTCAGTACATCAGTTTTGTGTTTTCTTACTGTCTTTTATTTCCATTTTAACCTGTCATCAATTACTGCTTTCCACCTTAATCTATTATATACATACATTAAATTTCCTTAAAACCTTCATTTTTTCAACATTTTTATTGCTATAACGTAGAGCTAACACTTAAATTGTGAGCCATCTGTTGTTTTTAAAGTGTTTGTTACTAACAAGGAGATTCATGAATATCATTAGCATATACAGTAGCACCAATTGAATAAAATTTGTGATGAATTGAGCATCATTGATATATATAAGAAATAGTACAGGGCCAAGAAAAGAACTTACTGTACTGTAAGTTCGCTCTGTCACACATACATATTGCTTACAATTTTTTAGATAGTTATTGAACCAATTCTTTGACTTTGTCTCATTGATAGGAAAGTTGTCCAAGAGTTTGTTGTGATTAACAGTGTCAGTTGCTTTTGACATATCTAGGAAGATTCCATGTATAGAGGTGCCTCCTCCATCAATCGAATCTGTGATTCTGTTTACAAAGTCTAGACTTGATAAAGCAGTGCTTTTCATTTTTCTAAACTCAAATTGATGACCAAACAGGAGATTGATTTGTTTTAAATGAGCTGAGAGCATTTCATATACAATTTTCTAAAAAAAATGTTGGAAAGCATAATATTGGTTTATAATGATTACTTTGTTTCGCTGCGTATTTTCGTTCTCATCAGAAAATATGCTGGAAGCTATAGGTGTGTTAAAGTTTGTGTAAGTGCTTGATAACTAAAATCAACATCTTGTACTTACTACAATATTAGCAGACCATGCTGCCCTGCTGCTGTACTATACAATTTACAATTTAGGCATCCTGCTGATGAACAGTAACTGTTTTGCTATTTTTTCAGCGACATTATAGCTATGTTCTGTTCAGATATCTATTGTCCCATCAATGGCAATTATGACAATCTCATGAATCTGTTTAATGCTACTTTGACTCACACTTGGCTGAGAAAGGGATTTATTTGTTTTTATATAAATATCTTTTTGATTTTGGTTAGCTTTGTCTTGTAACATTTTTCGTACACAGCTTGCTTAAATTATGACTTAATTTGAAAAATGGACATCATAGTTTTAAAAAGCAGAAAAACAATTTCTGTAATTGATACATTTAATGAAATATTATTGAATCATGCCGGAACACCATGGTTACATTATTGACAGTTTGAAAGTGATAAAATTAATAATAGTTATTGTATCTGAATGGTGCTCTTAGCATGAGAGAACCAATTGTGCTTATTAAGACCCTAGACCCAACTTATTAGATATTAAGTAAAATTAAAACCTAACTGTGCAACATTTCTCTAGTCTGTCTAGCTTGTAGTCCTAATGTGTATTGTAAGTTTATAAAATTATCTTATGATCTTATTATCATGTATGCAATTGCATTGCACTCCTCGATTAGCATTGCTATTGTGTGTAGTGTTGCTTGTAGAATTTAATTATATTTTTTTGAAAATAAACATGAAACTTAAAACTTTAAATTCCGTAATTCTTAAATTCATATACTTTCTTAGAAAAAAAATTGTTTCATTTTATTTATTATTTTAATTTTATTGTGTAAATGTCCATTTCAGGCTATCACTGCCCTCGCGCATCTAAGAGCAGCAGTTTTATTTGTGATGGACATCTCGGAGCAGTGTAACCATAGCATTGAAGAGCAGATGGAACTGTTCAACAACATCAAGCCACTGTTTACTAACAAACCTCTCATAGTGGTACTTAATAAAGTTGACATCATCAGGCCTGAAGAGCTACAAGATGAAAAACAACAAATAATCAAAACTCTGGAAACTGAAGAAGGTTTGCACGATTATTACATTGTAATTGTTACTATGAATTTTTCAATCAGTTGAACTAGCGTCTTAATAAGGCTGGAAATATTAATAATACCATAACTTTGAAATATTTTCAGTTTGAAGCGAAAACTTCATTTGCTTGTTTGTCAACGGAGTACTATTGCACAATCCTAATAAGTTTATAAAATTCCATGACATTAAAATAATTAAAGAACACTAAAATCGTGCTAATTATAAACAACAATAGGTAATTAAAAAAGTATTGAAAACTTCAGCTAAATCAATAAAAATGGTAAAAATATATTAAACACAAGTAAAATTAATTTATATCAGAAGCTATTACAGAAGTCTTATTAAAATTATGATATTAGTAGTAATAACAATAATAATAATAGTTTATTGTTGCATATGCAACAGAAGTTCTTGGTTTACAATATTTACTCTATATTAGTCAACTCTGACATAAATTAAAAAATAACAATGGAGTATAATATATACATATCTAAAATATCTACACTATATAAATAAATTCTAAAATAAAATGAAGAATGGAATATAATTATTAATATATAGATAATTTTATTTACAGAAAAAAGTGTGTTTACTACTAATTATAGTTCCTTACATAAAAGGTGTTTTTTCATACTATGACAAAAGGAATTATAGTCAGCTATATTTCTGGGAGCTGATTAAAAATAGTTGCTGCTGAGTGCTCAAAGGTACCTGATTCTCTTGGCCTAGAAAGGGCAGTTGTAATCAAAGATTATAAGCTACAAGATTATAGGCACTGACCTTAAATAGATTTAATTTAAGATACTCAGGAAACGTGTCATTATATTGCGACTTATGTGTTAACTTTAAAAGTATGTTTAATTGAACGTTCTTATTCCCTGGATGCCAGTTCAACTTTGCGATATATTCCATTCCTACGAACTTTCTAGTGACAAATCCAGTGCATGCATTTTGTAGGCATTGCCAGTTCAGATGCTGGTCGACATTTACACCCAATAGTTTTGTGCAGAAAATCTGTTTTAATGGAATGTCGCCACAAGTGATAGGAAGTTTTTGTTCTTCTAAACAGTGGTATTACAGCTCCTGTGAGGTGGAAATAAGCATCCAGTTTGTCTTAGAAGAATTCAAGGCTAGGTTGCAACTCTTAGAACAGTCCGTCATACCTCCCTAGTATTGAGACAAATTCTTAATAAATTCTAACTTCTGTTACAAACTAATAATACTCAGGAAAAATCTGAGCCCATGACGGGAATTGAACCCACAACCTTCCGAACACCGGGCGGACGCTCTATCCACTGAGTTACAAGGACTCTTAGGAGAGTGCCCAGTGTTCGGAAGGTCGTGGGTTCGATTCCTGTCATGGGCTCAGATTTTTCCTGAGTATTATTGGTTTGTAACAGAAGTTAGAATTTATTATTTATAATTACAAACCAGTGCCAAAAGATTATTTACAGATTATTGTGCTGTCCGTAAGATGGTGGCTATGGGGAGTATTAAATCATGACGAGGGCTTTTTGGAGACAGATAATTCTGTTCAAGAGTTTATTTAATAGCATAACAAATGACCTCGCTCTCCTAAGAGTCCTTGTAGCTCAGTGGATAGAGCGTCCTCCCGATCGGAAGGTCGTGGGTTCGATTCCTGTCATGGGCTCAGAATTTTTCTGAGTATTATTGGTTTGTAACAGAAGTTAGAATTTATTACTTAATCAGTTTAAATTCCATTGTAAACTTTTATTTTTATTAGAGTAAGCAAATTAAGTCCTAAACACAGCAAATAACTTAACTCTCAGTCTGCCGCCCATAGCACTACTGTAATGTATTATGTAACAAAATGTAAGGCATACTATTTACTGAGCAAGCACGCAGCTGTAAGAAACTCGTCGCTTATACCACGGTGGCCTGACCTCGAAAGCTTTGCTCCTCTGGCCTTTTTTATTTCAACTACTCAGTCTTAATGCTGTAAAATTTATGTATAAAAATCATAAAGTGAAAATAAACTGAAATTGAACTGAAGTGTGTCGTTTGTGGCATAACGAAAGGCTTCGGGTTTCATTGACATTGCATCATATATTTTAAAAAAAGTAAACGCATACCTTTCTTTCAGTTTCATTCAGAAAGAGCAATGTATAAACCTTAAACTAAATGTCACACGATTCAAACGAAGTGTGTTAGGAAAGAGGAAAAGACGTCTAGTCATTTAAATTCAGATACAGTTCGCCGGGGAAATTATATTCTTAGATTTTTTAAAAAATTTTAAAATGGAAGTACCAACAAACATTGTTCGTTTTTAAATTGCCTGTAATCTCAACAGCAGGTCAAAAAACAGAATTACTTAAGAATGAAAAAATAAGATTTCACAGAAAGTCTCTTTGATTCCTCATCTACTATCCCGCACGCTACACCACATAGCGATTTCAAAGTCATGAGGTTACACATCAGGCCATGCAAATTTTTTTCATTTGACATAAAAATTTCGAACATGTGAAATTAGATTTTGTTGAGCTAGTACTGCCGCCGATTCTTACCTTATTCCAGCTATCTGTCAAAATCCACCCTGCAATACTGTACTTATAGCAATCCCAAGAGAAGAGGCTTGCACGCTCGACCTATTTTTGGCAATTTGCAATTTATATTTATATCCATTTTAAAAGTATTGTTCCCGATAATTTGATTGGTTCTTCATAACGCGATTTCAGCATAATTCTTGAACAATTCACACCTAAGGTTTACTTACGACAATTAAATTGTTTAGCCAGGAGGAATAATATACATTTTAAAAATATTAGAAAACTCTAAGCGTTCCTTTGTAGCATGAATAAACCGCAAAATATGATTTTTTTAAGCTAAATCCTTTAAGAGCTTAGTGGAATTTATCTCGTATTACTGAAAGTAAAGAGTCTTTTAAAGTTTTATAACTCCCCGTCGACATAGCACTATTAAAAGCCTGGTTCACACTTGTGAAATAAGCTCAAGAACCAAGCACAAGAAAGCCGTGAGTGAACATGTGTGAAAAAAGCACAAGAAACATTTTCCTTTCTCTTGTGCTTTTGCTTCTGTTTACTTCTTTTGTTTCACCAGTTATAATAAATAATAATAATAAAGACTTTATTTAGGTGTCAATTCTTCGAGTTGGCCAAAGGCCTACTAATTGGGGACACCATCTTTACTACTCAAAGGTGGACGGAGACCTTTCACATGACAGACATACACACATAAACACATATATATATATGTCTCCGAGGGCCTACGGTTTAACGTCCTTATCCGAGAAGACGCGAAGCAAAGGCAGCATCTTCTCCTCAATTATTTTAAGACGCTGAGTGCTGGTCCGGCCTGGAATCGAACCCAAGTTTCCTGCGCGCGATAGATTGGCGCCTTACCAACTGGAGCCAAGGTTATTGTGAAGGTATGTTCTTGCTTATGAATTTATAGACAGAAATTGAACGGCTACCTCCATACAAGCAGCACACATGTTTTTCTAGAGTCCAAAAGACCATTTAATGGTATTCACTCGTCTGCTAATCTTGCCAACGTTTGAAGTAACTGAGGCCATTTAGTGGCAGCTTTCCAGCACATGTATTTGCCTGTGCCAAAAAAAGCTGAGCCATAATCATTGCCTGTAAAAGCATGAAACCCAATTAAAACTGTCTTTTCTTCCCTAGTCAAACTCACGTTAGAATGGCGAAAAACGTCTCTATTCTTTTTCCCTTTATTGCTGTCTCCTATTACTCTTGATGAATACTGAAGGAATTTAGAAATCATTAGGACACCGATATCTGCGTCTCCTGAGTGATTTCCAACAATAACATAGCAATTTTTTCCGTTAATTAATTTTATCATTAACATTAACTTTCATCAAGCGCTGAAATCATTACAAAGTCGTACATTTGTTGGTATCGACCCCCTCCGGCTCTTTATTTCACAAACGCAATAAAAAGCACCCGCCGTAACAAACTTTTTTTTGAAAAACTGGGTAAAATGCTAGCAAAAAATCACTACGGCATTAATGACCTACTACTCTAGAGACATTTGGCTCCATCTGCAGACGGTCAAATAGATAGTTTTAAAACTATTACATTTACATGCATTTATTGGTTTCGTTCGGTTACCTTAAAGATAAGCGGCGGGCAACAATGTGGAATTCAAAGATTTGTGCTCTTCTAAGCTAAATCCTTTACGAGCCCAGTGGCCCATGGAGCCGGCGCTTATCTCCGGTTTCTGTTGTGTTAAGCAGATGAGAGTCTTTGACTCCCCCTGAACGGGACACTAATCCATTGCAGGTTAGCTCCCAGCAGATGCTGGTACTCATTTACCTACCCCGGAAGGATGGAAAGC
>JAOBAY020082980.1:0-10680 GCA_025331085.2 Zoanthus sociatus
CCTTAAACTTAACACTTTATTCTAATCCAAAAATTCTGAAAAAATTCAAGATGCTTCCTTTGCATTCAGTCTGTGAACTAATTGAGGCTTTTTCAAAGTTTCAAAGTATGGACGGCGATATCGTCAAAGGTAATGCTAAAAACAGTCAAAAAGTGCCGTTTAACCGTAATGCCCCCTTAAAGTTAAAGGTAAAAGTGACGTTTTGGGATTCGGTAATGAACACAGCAAACCGCTTTGTTTGGGATATAACTTTAGTGCGATAAATTAGTGTCCAATCCATGAGAAGTCAGATACAAAAGTAAAGATGAGCACCAGATACAACAGTCTTGTAAAATGATTTAGCTTCGTCATATAAATCTTATCGCTATCAGCAGTTTGAGTTCAAAGAATTCGGCAGACACATGCTTGTGAAAAATTTATTACTAATGTCAACTGCGCATGTACAATTCTTTTGTAAGCATTAGTAAAACTCAAGATAAACAACTGGTTCTGATAACTTTTGTTGGAGAAAAGCAACTTCATTTAAAGATAAAGGGAACAAATAAATGAATTGCTGATGTATTGTATATCTATATATGGCTAATAGATCTTCACATATCCTATACGTACCATACGGTATTTCATGCACGATGCCTCTGCAGTACAATCTTTATAGATAAAAAGGCATTTTTTTGTTGCGGTAACAAATAACTGATTTCTAGCGTTTTGCTATCCGTAATGTATTTTACACGTGGGCGCTTTTTCTTATCGGCCGCACTTTTCCATTCACTCCTCTCAATAGCTATCGATACAAAAGTTTAGAGCTGCTTCATAGTCCGGACTCAAGAGTTTTCCGAAAATAAAACTTTAGTACAATCTTTGTAGATAAAAAAGCTTTTTTGTTTGTTGCGGTTCGATAACTGATTTCTAGCCATCCGTAATGTATTTTACACGTGGGCGCTTTTTCTTATCAACCGCAGTTTTACATTCACTCGTACTCCTCTCAATAGCTATCGATAACCCGTTGTCGGCTCAAAAAGCGATTACGAACAAAAAGATTTATTCGCGCCAGGTGCAACGCTAACCTCGGAGATAGTAAATAAGTTGAATTAAGTTTTCACGCATTTTATCTAAATTCGATGATCTCAAAAATCAATTTTATAATTCCCTACGGCTCCGGAAAGCTCGGCGGAAGATATTTTAAATGATGTAAATTTTGTTCCCAAATTAACAAACAAAGCCATCAATGATGAAAGACTTTCTAGTTAATTACACTTAATGTAGAAGCTTCTGGTATGTTTACTCAATGAATAGGCTTTTCAAAACAACTAATGAAGTTTTACGGGGAGTAGATAAAAATTGAAACTTAAGATGGGGGGCTAGTCAACGCTAGCTTGAAATGTTTTGACTGGCGCCGTAAGTAGTGTAACAGCAGAGAGTTAGCATTTCTTCAGAGCAACTGCTTAGAGCTGATAAGATCACGCGCGAAAGCGTTTCTGATTCAGTGATTGATTAAGTTTAATAAAAGAGTTTCACATTGGTTCCAGCCGTGTTTTGAGATAGCATTGTAGTTGTGGGGATGTCTGCGATAAAACTGAAAAAATTGGCATAGATGTTTTTTGACATGCTACTTTGAGCCTTGTTTGTAGAAAAAGTCAACTGAGACTTTTTGAAATAAAGTCTTTTGTTTCATTCAAAAAATATTCCATTGCTTTTCTTACAAAACTGAAAACAATCATTGTTAATCTTTCTCAAAGAAAAATTGCCGCTGGTTTCGAGTTTAGACTTTAAGATCACTGCTGATTTACGTTTAGACCGCAAGGCTGAAAATTGTAAAAATAAACGCTTTTTTTAAGAACAACTTTATAAAAAACAATAAGGCTGGGATTGGCCAAAAGTTAAGAATAATTTAAGGACAAGTTAAGGCTGAGGCTGAGAAAAAGAGAAATTTTTCTAGTCAGTTGAAACTTTACTGAATCACCTTTCAAACCGCTCACAGAATTAAGAACAAATTAAGAACAAAGTGAGGCTGAATAAGCAAAAAAAAAATAGATAAATAACAATGAGCCTCGATCGGCAAAATTTACTGGTTCTTATAAAAAAGGGGTAGTTTGTTTTCCGCTGGCTGCTTAAACGAACTAATTTCCCCTTAAAGGCTGATAAAAGACTAAAATTTATTTTTGCATCAGTTTAGTGTTGGAGATTGTTTATTATTTGGAAGCTTTCTATATCTTTACATATATCCGAGCAGTGTCTTGTTCAGAACTCAGAAGATAAGAATTTTAACTCTGACAAAATGATACTGTTTTCCAATGCGTGCAGCAATGATCAAAAATAAAAAAAAAATTAGGAATTCTTTACTGTAACAAAACAACTTTTTTGAGAGCTACATAAGCGCAACCATGTTAAAAGACTTTAAAATTTTACCTCTCAAAACCCCCCCCCCCAAAAAGAACCCGGCTTATCTCGCATACAAAATAAATTTAAAGAATTTGGTATTTGATTAGAATTCCATTCATTGTTCCTTTGAATTCGTGCAGTTTTCAAGAAATAAAATATTTTACCGCAAACTTACCTTCGCTTGTAACTGTTTTTACAAGCACTGATAAAAGTAACAGAGCTGCAATCGATTTCCACGTGATTTGCAGGTTCATGGTTTCGACTCGACTAATATTGACAGAATGATCACTGGCTAAATGAATAGGGGCGAATGGATTTGATCGCCTTTTATAATTTGTCACTTTGCGTATGAAAATGACTGAAAGTAATGGAATAAGTTTTAATTAAGGATTAACATCTGCAGAAGGAAGTATTTGTTTTAGAGAAAAACGTCTTACAAAAGCGTAGGAAGACAAGACGTAAATAACTGTTTTATTTGCTTTATCATAATATACAACAACCACTTTAGATAAAAGTGCGGTTTGGTATTTTGATGTTTGTTTTGATAAGAAGTCAGTGTTAGTTTCATAAACTAACAAGGAAAAACGGAGTATCAAGTGATTCTTTGAGGACGCAAATTCATTCTTCCTCTTTGTTTTTTAAAAATGCCATGTTAGCCCAGTGTATGTAAACCAAATTATCTGTATATAAAATCTCTCAGAACACGTACATTATATATAATCACATATTGAAACTAATAACACAACACGCCCTTTTTTTTTATAAGAACCATTAAATTTTGCCGAGGCTCATTGTTCTTAATTTTTTGGCCGTTCAATATTGTTGAAATATACCATTGTGTAACAGTTGAAACTGATCATAGGAGGAACTTTTAATATTACAACAGTAGATAGAATAATATATGGAACGGTGCTTCTGTGTTTTTACTGTGTACATTGCGAAAGTAAATTACAAGATTCAGTAAAGTTTTAACTACAAACATTTTCACTTTTTTTCAGCCTCAGCCTGAGCTTGTTTTTAAATTGTTCTTCATTTTCGGCCAATCTGAGCCTCATTGTTCTTATAAAATTCTTATAAAAAAGCGCGTACTTTGGTTGTATGGTACGTGTTTTTAACGATTGTAAAAAGGAAGAGTTTAAGTTTGGATAATCCCTATGTTTAACTCATGAAAGGAAGTCAATCTTGCGTGTAAATGTATAATTACGTTAACCAGCTGCCAAACAAAACATAAAAATGTCGAGATTTTGTTTTTAACCAAAGTAATTTCTTTTAACTCCTCAACGTTTAAAAGACGGAGTTTTGTTTGAAACTAAGACAAATGGTTGAATTAAACTCATTTAAATATCACTAAGTGCTTTTATGACTGAGGCAGATGGGCGTTATCACAAAAGTCAAAACTTGCTTAAAAATACATGCAAGAAAAGACGTAAATGATGACCACGACCGACCATATTTTGCTGGCGTCAATGCAAATCTTGGTTGAAGATTAAATTCAGATTTTAATTGTTAGAATTATAACGAATTTTGATTTTTGGTTGAAGCAAATACTTGTATATCAAACCTCGATACTAAAAAGCCATTCTAAAAGCACTGTCAAGGATATATCGACGGTAAGAATTGCCGGAACTTGTTTTCCCGGAACAGTAAAACGAAAACTGGCCGTTGAAATTCGCCGAATGGGATAAATTGAATCGTTAAAGTTTTTCATGTATTCTCGAGTACTCGCGTGGTCTACTATAAAAAAATTTTAACAAAAAAATTTGTGTTCACCAATCTTGTGGCAAGGCAATGCTAAGAATCAAACTCAGCGACAACTGATTAACCGTTGTTCATAAGCTGAAAGTCTGTGAATAAATTACTTATGTTTTTGCGTTAGCCTGTTGTAATATTGAGTGAAACCTTTGTGAAAAACTGTCAAACTTTGTTCAATAGAATAAGTCGCTATGCTGTAAACACACATAGAAAATTTTAAAAAGTATGTAAACTAGTTTTTTTTGTAGCTAAATTACGTTTTAAAAGATATACAGGTTTACTTGAACTTGCCAATCAAACTCAAAAGGCTATTTTGTGATTTCTTTGTATCTTTTATAAATAACATAAACGCCATTTGAAAGCTTTGTTCGGACAAGGCACTCCGTTGACTTTATCTTGAGCTGGATCATAGCAAAATATAGCAAGAACTGAATTATTTTTTTGCCAAGTTGCGTCCTACAAGTAGTATAAATTGTAGAGGTTTTCATGCTTTTTTGGGTAAAATATATCCCTAATACTAATAGTAATGAAGTCATTATTAATTGATAGATCAGGAAAGCTTATTTTACCCAGTGCTAATACGTACAAATACGAAGAGAAACGTTTATCATTGTAGTTTCAAAGTTTAATCTCGAAGCTCATTAATTTAAGGTAGTGTTCGAAGAAACAAACAAGCCACAAATCGAATGATCTTGAGACCACATCATGCTGTATTTGTTTATTTTTTGGTAAAATAATCAAATGTTGAATTTATTTTTGGTTAATAGTTCATTTCAACCTCTGAGGCATTAACACAAGTGCTTGAAATTGGAAGAAAAAGCATGCATTCATGTAAGGATTAGATATCCGTTTGTCATTCCTTAAAAAATTATATTGTCATGTGGAACTTGATAGAAGAGTTTTTAAATTTATTTTTATTGACTTGGTTAATCTTGTTTGATCGTGGTCTGTCGCTTGTAAACTACTGATCAGTCTGAAATGTAAAGCAGGGAAGCTTGAGTTGGCGGAACCGCTAAATTAGCAGAATATGGAGGTTTTTGTAATATGTTCTTTTCTTTACTATCTAAAAACCCAACGTTAATAACTTTGCTAGAACACAAATGAAACATAATCGATTTATGGACATATATAGTAATCAACTTTTATTGCTTTTTTATTATGAAAATAGAGCCCCCCTGCGAAAAAAATGAAGCAGTTTTCAAATTATTGATGTAGAGTTTCTTTAAACCAGAAAGAAAATGCCGCACCACCTCATTATAAAAACTAGAGTCAGATTCTCAGCTCCTTCACACAGCAGGAAAACAATGTCACAAGTGGTTCATTTACTTGATCAGTTTTAAATCTGGAACACTCATGATCAATTACAAATTACTTTAAGTTTAATAATTTTATCAAGAAGTGGCTACCCAAATCCCAAAAACCGTAACGGGAAAGCGAATTTTGAAAATTCTCTTATGAACATCAAATTATTACATTTTATGTGTCCGCCGGCTGTTTATAATGTCCCGATTTATATCAAATTTAATCTCATATCTCATTTTGCAGATTTTAGATCTTATACCTGTTGTTCAAAAGCTTTTCATTGTAGCTCCTCAACTGAACAGACGGAATATTAAGAAGTGCTTGTGGCTGCAAATTACCATTCTTTTTTAAAATAAATATTCTAACAGTTGGCACAACAGGACCCAGTTGTTCAAAAGCCGATTATATGGCCCAGGGTTACTTACAATCCATGTCCTTGTTTCCACTGGATCCAGCCTTACACCGAGAATTAGAAGGATTTGAGTTCTAAGTTTGAGAATAACACGTTTTATCCCGCCTTTGACTGTTATGAAATCCAAACAAAATGCTAAAAGATTGTACAGGTTCTCTTAAAGAAGAAAATGTTTCGTGAATTTTCGCTTAACCCATGGTTGGAGTTAACAGCTTTTGAAGAACCCAGCCCTGATCAGTTCTGATTGAGCTATAATAGCGGTACAATTCTTTATTTTTTTCTTACTTTTATTATTCCACTTATGCACATAAACTTAATTGACGATGAGAACGTAATAAAATCAGAGAGTAAGAGATTTTTAAAAAATGGAATACTTTATTGTTTTTATATCAGCCACTTATCGTGTTTCTTAACACCTGCAAAGCCAAGAATTCATTATTGATCTCAATAAGGCCATTTACACGTTACATTAACCGGTTATCATTTACGCAGGGAGCAAAGTGCTGGGTGACGCATGTCTCGATACGTTTATTTTCATTTAAAACCACTAGATGCCATCAATTTGAATTGCAGGAGAATTTATAAATTTTTGTTGATAAAAAGGTATTTCACTTTTCAAAAAAAAAAAAAATGGATAAACAAAATGAAGTTGTTTTAGTCAGCTTAAACAACACTTAAATACAGTTTTCTATGTAAAATAATGTGGCAAAAATTTGAGAAATATCGTGCAGGTTTTTTTACTAGAAGAGCCATTGAGTACTTTTTGTACCTAGATAACTATAAACCCTGAATAAATTTATCATGCTAGAGGTAATTTTAAAAACTTGTCATTATGTGGGAGAAAAACAGAACAGGGGTTTTTCACCCATAGAGTGGTAGATATTTAAGTTTGAATGATCCCGAGTTCGTGGGTAGTGATACAAACTTCAAGTTTCAACTGGACTCCAAGGTTTACGATACTGGGCGCAATCACTTTGGCTCTGAGGGAAACAGTTTTGTTTTCATAGAGAGAAAAAACAAAACTGAGTGTTCTCAGTTCCGCCCCCGTCAATCAAGCTGATGAGAGCACGTGCGGAAGATCGCGCCATTTTTAATTTAGTTTTTTAGTTAATTTAGTTATTCACTGATCACGTGCTATTGTTTTGCTGGTTTTCACCTGACGTAATGGCGGCCATGTTGGTGTACTCTTAACAGCAGAATTTTGATTATTTCTTTTGTTTAGGACACCAATATGGCCGCTATGTCTATTGTCTTTTGTGTCTCTTAGGATTGTGTGAAAACCAAGAAATCTGCCCGCGGGCAGCAACTGCGTAATTGAATTCCAATTGGAATATATTTGAATTCGATCAGGGCCACGTGACTAAGAATCAACCAATCACAGTGCTCGCTTTGTGGAATGAAATTCAGGGTATATAACAATAATTTTATGTTTTGTGATCCCGAGATTTATTATGTTTTCCAAAGGCCCAGTAAATAAGTGATTTATTATGATATCAAATGTCAAAGTGAATAAAAAGTAAACAAGAGAAAACTAATTGTTTTATTTAACAGTTTTAAAAGTTTTACAATTACAGTTTTTTACAGTTTTACTTAGCTTTCCATCCTTACTAGGTATAGGTAAGTGAGTACCAGCCAGTATCTCCTGGGAGCTATATTAATACCCCGTACTGGGGGAAGCAAAGACTTAGTCTATTTAAGCATATAAAAGCGGAAATAAGCGAGCAAACCACGCAAAAGCAACTGAACTTTTACGAACCGCGGTGCTTGCAATTTAAAAAAATATATTAAACGTTCTTGATGCTATGCAGGTACAGCGTTTTGAGACGTATCATCTGACCGGGCGAACAGGGAGAAAATGTTGAAAAATAAAAAAAAATTCATTCAAACTCAAATAAAATGATAAATGCCAGAGCCGCAAAATAAAACAAAACAAAAAATAAAAAACAACCACAAGCAAACACAACGACTCCAGGAGTAGAACTGAAGGTAATTCTCAATGCAGAACTGGTTAGTTTGCAACCTCGTACCCAGGCTCATTTCACTGACGTGGAAAAGACCCTGGTTGCGGCTGGTCACGTGCCAAGCTGTCATAGATATTCCACAGCAAGGGTGAGTAGTGGAGCAGCTTTGTCAGTAGTGTTTGCAAAATGCTTGTATCAAACTGACTTACGCAGCTGACTTTTATTAAGTCAAAACAAGTCCTTTGTTTAGAAATTTATTTTTAAAAGTTTTAAAAGGGATCTTTTGTTGGTTCTCCCGATGGATAACGTCAAATCGCTTCTTTATCAAATTTTAACTTGAGTCTTGAATCCTTTGAGAAAGTAATTACAACTACTGATCTACTGTTTAGGTCTGAAGATTTGAGTGAAAGTTGCTGTCTTTGATTAAAAGCTGACCAAGATAGTTTCCTTTTAACTCGAATGGCAAGGAAGCCGCTCAGAAATTGTGGCGAGAAAAGGCGGAAACCTTTCTAACAGCGAAACAAGGACTGGCGAATTTCCAGAGCGAAACTTCAGTTATTGTTTTGCCGTGAAAGATGCTGTTTTGCCGGTCTGCACACTTTATCCTAATGTAGTGAGTGAACGTTTTTCGTCTGAAAGATTTTATTATTCAATCTTTCTATATTTCATATCCATAATTGACGGTCTTTTGTTTTATGTGTAATCTTCCGTTTGGCTGACTTACACCTTGTGAACTTTTACGTGTTTTATTCTAGGTAAATCATGTTTAAATGAATAGTGATTTAGAAATCAAATAATTTATTATTCGATTGTTATAGACACTAAAATATAGCCGTATGACTGTAGAAAGTCGCTTTAATTCACTGATGTAAATTCAAGCAAATTCGAAATTAAAACTAAGTTTTAGAATCAGAATAATTTTTATGTTCATTTGCACATACCTACACAATGATTTGCTTTATGATATAAATTATTTGCAAGATGAAACATCTAAATATTGCTATTAAAAGATTGACTTTATAAACTCTGTGGTGCATGAATAACTGAGTTGCTGTGAGCTTGAAAAATATTTTTCCGAAACTTTTCAATATTGTTGCCGCGTTGAGCCAGATAAAACGCATGAACGCAGACCTGTCAAAGTGACATTTCCCCTGCCACCGGATGTTATTAAACGAGGAATGGGGAATGGGGAATGGAAAAATGATGAGATTTTGTTCATGCCTCATTAAATTTTTTCATTGGTATTACATATTTTCGGAACATTTTTGCACCAAAGTAAGAGGAGGATTGCCGAGGATAAGCGGCAAACGGAAGGGTGAACTTCCTTTTTCGTTATTTCAGTGCAATTTTTTTTTGTAAGTACGTGTTATTTTTGAGCAGAAGCAAAATGTTCTTAAACAAATAACAACAAGGAATGGAAAAAGTTAATGGTTTTTAGAAAAAAAAGGGATAGATTGAGATAGATGGAGTAAAAGAAAAAAATATATAAATCCTGCAAATTGCTATAGTATCATTTCCACGTATTTCGCCGTCTAGTTGCAAACAATGTTGCAACTGATCAACTATTTACCGACTCCATGATTCGGTGCCATAACGTAACAAAATACAGTTCTCGGCTATTCCTCAGCCTCGGATGTTTTCTTAAGATGTGCTTAAACTTTGGCAGATTTTCAGCCTGGCGCGTTCTTATAAAAAAGGATTGCACCTGTGCAGTCAACTAAAAGATATTGTCAATCTCGCTCTTAGCACCGATAATTGCGGGATGAGATTGAATACTGATAGCTAAGCGCCAGCAGAAGTAGCGACGAAGAGAAGCGCTTGTGAAAAGCTCATGGTAACTCACGCAGTGGTATTTTTGGCATTACGAACAAGTAATCAATATGCAACTTCTCGCGAAAAACTTATCAAATTCATTTCCCAGGCGCGTCTACCATGAGAAAAGATCGCCGGTAATAAAGGGTGGCCAATTTATGAAAAGAAACAAGAACTGTTATTTCCTACTTGAATTAAAGTACAACAAGATACAACTTCTTTTAAACTTATTTTATTAACTTACAAATGAACATGACTTTTTAAAAATTTAGTTTAACACTTTTACTATAACTAGTTATGTGTACCTAACTAATAAAGTTTGTTTTACAGGTTTGTTTTTCCTGGAGTAGCAAAACCTTAATTAAATCATTTTTAACTCGAATTCATTACAGATGATATCAAAACTATTGAAATATGTTATAATATAGATAAATAGGACTCTATGCACGCCATGATGGGTCGAAAACCTGTTTTATCAGAGTACAAAACATTTCTATGTTTAAGAGTGTTTTGTTGTTTTTTTGGCGTGTAAAATCTACATTATAGAGCAATTGGAGAATCATAAGCTGTGTATAATATAGACTGTGATAAAACGCTCCGGGCATTTAAGAAGTGTAGAAAACACTCGTTTGAGGTTCGCGTTTTCACAGGCTACTGAATTAATGGCTTAGCTTTCTTTATAATTTTGTTAAATAAACATTTAATTTGGAAATGAGAATTAAATTTACCCTTATAATTGAGAACTCAAAAAAATTTATGGCCTTTTTGAAAGACATTAAGTTGAGATATTATCTACTTCCTTAACCCTCTCGGTACTAGTTTCATTGTTAAATTCTCCCAACTTGAGCCCATACTTTTCATCAACCAAATCTAAGAGAATTTTACTTTTAAAAACTGCGGCAGTTTGCTTTGTTTGATCAATATTCATTTTCTCATTACCAAGTGTCTTTTTTTTGTTTGTTTTAATATGTAAAGAGAAGTTTGATGTTGATAACTGACTGGGAGTGTATTTTAAGCAGAAATCGTATTGCGCCAATTCTATATTTGCAATAATGCGCACAC
>JAOBAY020082991.1:0-10679 GCA_025331085.2 Zoanthus sociatus
GAAATGTCTATGGTTTTGACTAGTTCTGAAGTTTTTATTTTTTAAGAAAATTAAAATTTTTGACTTTAAAAAATCTAACATGTAAAGGGTTAATATTAAAACATTTCAAGATCACCCAAACCCTTCTTTTATTCAGTCTCTGTCGATTAATCTTTCATAGTTTCAATTTCGAATAACCAATAATTTTTTCCGAGTTTCTAATCTTTGCCTTAAAATCAAATTTGTTTTATTGCTCTACTTCAACTTTTTTAAAGAAATAAACAAGTCGGTAGTCTCTACAACTAGAAGCAGATGTTTCTCTCTGAAACTGTGTCAAAGAAAAACAAACATGCCTCAGACAACCCTTTTTTTCTTTCGGCTTAACAGTGGTTCTGGAATAAGGGATCAGATATTAACACTTGAGTTGAGGTAGGGATACTTTGTACTTACCAGCTACGGTAGAATTTAGTTTTGTCTGCATCCGAACACCACAAATCCATAACGTCACAGCTATTTCTCTAACTAGTGCTCTCACGGAGATCACATACTTCACATATGAGTTGAAGTAAAAATACTTTGTAATTCCCAGCTAACCTGGAATTCAGCCGTTTGCATCTGAAGCTGTATACACCACAGGCAGCCAAAGCTAAATTTGAAAACGTCAACCCGAAAACCTTTGTTAAATGTCTCCAGGTGCTATAAATGCACTCACAACAAACAAACACACACTCGAGGTAAGAATACTTTACTTCAGTCTTCTGTAAAACAATTTTTCAATTTATTGCTGCGAAGCAGCTCACTATTCGTTACACGGTTCGATTTTCGGATCTCACTGGCGATGAATTTCAAAACATGCAATACGTGTGTTCAGCGGTTTGAAATGCTATGCAGTGTATCGAGAGTCGATGTGAGGATGTCACTGGCGATGAATTAGCACTCAATGTGCACAGCGGTACGGAAGCCCAGGAGGATCACTTACGGATTTGATTTTAACCTTTTCGGATACTGCTTTTACTATTTGAAATTCGATTTTAGTTTTAAAGATTTTGATTTTAAAATCAGTCTTTGCGATTTTAGGATTCGATTTTTGACTTTAGGATCAAGAGTTTTTAGTTCTGATTTTGACCTTTTCAGATTTTGCTGTTAATATCTGAGGATTCGATTTTGCTTTTGAAGATTTTGATTTTAAAATCATGCAGTCTTTATTTACTTTGCGCTCAAGAGTTTTGATTTCAGCTTGAATGTTTTTTGTTTTGTCTTTGTTGCTCGTGTATTAATTTGATGTCTATTTTAGTTTAAGGAAACCACCCTATTGATAAAATAACATTATATCTTCAAATGTTGACATCCGAAATGTTGACATCCCACATGTTTCCAATTGAATTTGTGGTCCAGCTGTCACCATCTTTACATCAGTCCAACCCCCAAAAAACTATATTGCTTTAGTTGTTTATCTTCCTAATGCATTCTCGCAGTACTCACCTTTCTCATAGAAATTACTAGAAATAAGTATTATTTATAAATTATGTAAACATGAAATGGCTATGGAATCTAAAATGTAGTTGAAATTTTAATATCTACATTATAAATAAGTTTTCCGAAAATTACAGGGGATAATTTTTGTATTGGGGCATACTTATTTATGCATACAGTTTCATTGCATATATAGTAGTTATCCAATGGTTTCTCATGGGATACCGTGGAACATGCCAAGCCAAACTTGTATTTTCCGTATTCACACGAGCCTTAAGGTGAGTTGTATAGGAAGAAAATACAAGTGACAAGTGGCATTTCCACAGTATCCCATGAGAAACCATTGTATAACTAATTCAGACCTTCCAACCTTTGCAACCCCAAAACCTTGAGATCTCAAATATTAACTGGAAAAAACCTTGAGATGTAGGACCCAAACCTTGAGGTTTATAAAGTGTTTGAAAACAAAGAATTCTACTGACAACACTTCAAGCTTACAATATTAGAAATGTTCAAACAGTCTTTTAGGGCTAGTTGGGACGCTTTCCAGATCACTGCCTCGTTCCGCCATGTTGAACAAGTGCTTTTTGTACAGCTTTTAACCTTTACAGTTACTTGTAAGAACGTCAAATTGGAAATCAAAACACATAGTGAAAGATCTTTAGTGCTTAAAATGAGGCAGAAAAGAAGATAAAGTAACTGAAGTTTGATTTTGGGTTGTATTTCATTAAGATTATAATTCTTTGAGGAAAACCGTAAGATTTTGAGGTTAGACCGTGAGATGGGATCTGAAACCGTGAGTCTCACGGCCAAACCGTGAGAGTTGGAAGGTCTGTAATTACTTTTGAAGTAGAGCTAATTGATAATGGTTAGTTTGCATGAATATCTTTAAGTGTCCGCCATTACGGTAATTTCACCAAACTTAGTATAATGTAAGATTTATTTAAGATTTTTTTTTTGTACAAACTCTTACCTGTGCAGCAGATTCACCCGCCATTTTTTAAAAGTTCTGAAAACTGGAGACTGGAAACTACCGGAAATAACGATGATCTAATGTACAAAGGCTTGTGGGTAGAAACGTTTTTTAACAATATGGCGAACCGGCAGTGCTTTATATTTCTTATAGTGTTAACCATTGGATTCCTTTTACACTGTGGTAAGTTGTTATTACTGATCTACTTGTAAAGAATAAGTACGCTACTAAAATCCTCCAGGTTTAGGTTAGTTCGAGCCTTAAGACCAGAAAAGGGAGCTCTATAGATGACCCTGCCCAAGCTTAGTGCTAGTCAAACTCTTCTTTGCAGGCTCACGTCAAGATAATAAAATTTACTAATTTAGACTAAGAAAGCCTTCGCGCAATTTTCGCCTTGTTTAGTTAAGCATATTGTCCCAACCTTATATGTCTTTCACTTTTTGCTTTTGTTTAATTTATGTTTAACCAGTTGACTCTTTGTGTATTAGCTGTCATAACATTAAATTACACAAACTTGTATGTAGTATTTGATAACCCTTTCGCACCGGCAGCAGTAATAATTGGTCCCAAATGACCGATAACTTTCGAAATATGCCATGATCTTAACTTAAACACGAAACGGCGCTGAACCACTGGCTACATTATATCTGTTAAAATGTGATCATTGGCAAAGTGCAAAATGGAGACACCTTGAAGTATTGATTTCGAGGTTTTAAACCAGCAAGTTAATACATAGGATCACTTCTGCTTGTTTAAATCTGAATATTTCAGGTATTGAAAAGTTAAACTACTTTTGAACCAAACTTTTTTTTTCACTTCATATGCACTGTAAAGTTCATTACTTTCCTGATATCAACTTTGCCGTAAATCATTCAGAAACACACAAGGAAAAATTTGCTATCCATAGAAACTTGCGTAAATTGATTGATATCTTCATACAAAAACTTCTTCATGACATACAAAAACTGTAAAGATATTTTTTCTCCATATCACAAGCTTTTTGACCTTAACAAAGGCATGACCCATGTTTGCAAGTTACAACATTTAAAAACTAGGCTTTTTGAAGGTTCCAGATCCAAGGAAACACAAAGAAACTTTTTTTATGGATCTTGAACCCAAATCTTTCGATTTCTAATAGTCTTATAATTAGATCTAGTACTGCATGCCATAACATTTTGACCCTCTGGGCCCATGCTGCCTGTAGTCCCACAATTTGCATTTGTTAATCAGTTTCTCGTAAACATTTGTATTTTTACTAGTAAGTAACAATTAAATAAAAAAGTTCATATTTTGCAGTTGTAGCGGACAAAGTTGCAAAGAAAATTTACAAAGATATCAAAGCTATTAAAGCATGTGTGCTACTGACAAATGCAACGCATCAGATTGGATGTAGATGTAAGTATTTCCTAGAAACTCAATTTTTATGAAGTTTTAAAAACTGTTGTAGACATTTATCATCATCATTATCGTCATCATCATTTTTTATTTTTAACCAACAGGGAAGAGATTGCTTTGAATAATTAAAACTTAAATTTTAATTCTTTCTTAAATTTAATTTAAAAAAACTGGAGGGTGACTATTTTATTATACTGTGTAATGTTCAGAAAATTTTTAAAAAGATGGAATCTGTATAAGCTGAACATTTTTGTCAAATCAGATTAGTTTCATCAGATTTAAATATTTCCATCAGATCTACGTTCAGGGTTCCAAATAGCAGCTGGCAATCATTGGCTGATTTTGGGCTTTGCCAGTGATTTATATTCCAATCCACAACATGTAGTTCAAGTTGGGGTTGTCAACAACATTTTTTTGACAAATCAGACACTGTAACTAAAAACAAAATTATTTCACTTTTAAATGGAGCTTTGTTTTTTATTATTATTTGCAAATTTTAAAATTCAAAAATACGTTTGTTATTTTGGTTGCCTCATGACTTTATGCATTTTCGGCATCTGTTATTGTCAAGAACAACAAGGTAAACATCACGTTTTTATCAGTTCGTTGAAAAACAACATTATGCGAATTATACCTTCCTAAACATGGTAGAATTTAGTTTATAATAAAATTATTTATCTTCCTTCCAGATTGCTCAATTTAAACTGTTACTGTCATATTTTACAATATTTGTAATAATTATTGTAAACAGAAGTCTTCACCTGGAATTCAAACTCACACTATCTTGTGTTTTTCAATTGAACTGCCCATGCACATTAGCATTGTCAACCTTGTGCCCCTTTACTCTTGTAAAAAGAATATTTAACCTTCAAAAACCAGCTGCCAAAAATTTTGGACCAAATAAAACAGCCTACAAAATAAGACAAATTTTCTGAACGTTATTTTGAAGCCTGTACATGGTTCCATATAAGATCTGAATAACTCCATCAGATCAAACTAGTTAGAACTATCAGATTGGAGTAATTCCATCAGATCAGGATCATTCCCTCAGATCAGAGTGATACCATCAGATAAATTTTTGAGTAATTTCATCAGATCTGAGTACTACAATCTCGGACAAAATGTTTTGGACATCCTCATTGAAAAAACATCCCCTGCACCCCCGTCCAATGTTGCATTATTTTTTGTGGGATTTTAGGACCTTTTAAACAACATTGATGTGGGGGGAGGGGTAACAAAGGTATACCTGGCCAAGGTTTTTGGCTGAGCCGGATTGTAGTTACTTCAGGGCTGAGTAGGTCGCAGAGCTGAATTATTCAATCCGATCTGACTTGCTATGAAAATGGACTAATTATCAAAATGTCATTGCGTTGCATTCTCTGTGGTGGTGATTACATTGTACTCTGAACAATTTTCTACCTTGAATTGTCTAAAGTAAACAGTGTATACCAACATACATGTCAAGCCTTTCATAAGAGGCATGTGATTGCATGCACACACCTCCGCACACACATAAATGCCTTGAGGCAAGCGATTTATCACACTCCTAAAACATCATAATTATTTAAAAAATATATTATCTAAAAAAATGTTGACTTGCTTAAAAACAGTGTTTCAAACAATGACCATTTCAAGAATGCGTGGGTCTTCCAATTAAAATTTTTTTTTCAATTGAAATAATTCAAAGCAGACACATTCTTTAACACTTCTAATACTGACAGCACTGTAAATTAAAAATCTCTGATCAGTCGTGTGAGTGTGAGTTTTGATTGTCAATAACATGTTTTAACTGAAAAAATGGAAAGGAGTTTCCAAGTTTTATTTTGTAAATTATATTAAATTTACATTTGAAATAAATAGTTATACACATAAAAATAAAATTGCACACCACTGCACGCCTGACTGAACTAAGGCGTGCTATTTTCAGCACACCTGCTATTTTTCTCAGGGAAAGGCTTGCTGACACAGTATCTCACTTACTCCATGAGCTTACCACAGGATTCCTTTGCTTTATAAAATTAATTGAGTTGTATCTCAATTACATTTACCCCCTTTGAGGATTAAAAAATGAGGGATTCGAAAACAACTCAGATTTTATAATTAATTCAATCTGCAGGTATTTTTTGGGTTGTTCAAATTATTTCTTTTATGGAGAAAGTATATCAGAATACTTCAATGGAGTTCCACAGAAAGAGGTAAAACACTGTCACTCAGTAACTAATGTTTTGATATACAGCACTGACAACTTAATTGGGGCGGACGTGGTTGGCGCAGTTGGTAAGGTCTCTGCTTTCCAACCACAAGATCCCCAGTTCGATCCTGGCAGTTTACTGAGATTTGAATATTTGTGTGATCTTCTTTTCCACCTAAGCCAACTCAGCTTTCCATCCTTCTGGTGCAGGTAAATGAGTATCAGCATTTGCTGGGAGCTAACCTGCGATGAATTAGTGCCCCGTCCAGGGGGAGTCAAAGACTTTCATCCGCTTAACACTACAGATACCGGAGATAAGTGCCGGCTCCATGGGCCACTAGGCTCGTTAAGGGTTTAGCTTAGCTTACCGGAATTATTATCAGCATTAATTTTATTTGTTATAATAAATTATATACATTGTGAAATACACAAAAATATAAAATTAATGTAATGCAAGTTGCAAAATAAAGATTTGTTGTTGTTATTATTATTATAATAATATAGTGAGTTGATTTATCTTCAGTTCTCATAAGACTCAGTTCCTGGGTTTTAACTAGTGAAAATGTTTGTTGTTTCTCAGGGCATAATGATGTACAAATGAATAATTATTAATAATGTACTATGTGTTACTGTATCCCCACAAAGCTTATATCATGACCCTACATTTTATTATTTCTGAGTAATTATTTAGTAAGCACTCTGATACAAAAGTTTAAAAACAACAGAAATATGCAGTATATAAATCATAGTTATTCTCAAAATTTTCAATTGAAACTAAAATTGTGTTCTTTATTAAGAGTAATGCAATGCATTCCTATTTTTGAATCGAAAATGTGCAATCTAATATGATTGGCAAACTGGAATGTTTTGGGGCCATTTTCACATGGCAGCTGACGATTGTGGCCTAACATTGTTATTGATTCCCTTAGAAGGTATCTTGGTTACTTCTAATCATACAGTATTTGTTGTGCATATAATATTTTTTTTAGGATTTCAACTCCTATATTTCAATTCTGTTTATATCAAGTGGCACTCCCAATTTTCAATATTGTACTAAAATCACTTACAATTCTTGAATAATGTAGAAAAAATTTGTTTTCTATTGTAGGAAGTGGTCAAAACATTTTTGACATATCACAGACTTATATCTTACCTTTTGTATTGCATTGGTAAGTTATTGATCTTACAATTTTGCTCGAACTGATATTGGTATTAATTTAATATTAATCATGTAAATTAATAGTTTTGTAATTTTGTTATGATTAAATTGAATGATATTAAATTGCATACAGTAATACTATGGTCAGGAATAATTTTCCATTATTAAAGTATTGTAAATTTTGATTGGAGCATAAATTCATTCCACCATTTTTTGCTTAAAATCAAAAGATATAGAATCCCAGAATTTTCATTTTTGAGTATTAATATTATAATTATTATAACACTCTTATGTTATTCTGTTTTGATTTGGTACAGCTGTACAATTATTTTGCAGTATTCTATATTAATTCTAGAATTTGTTTTGAATTGATACTGAAAGTGAGTTTCTGTTGATTTCTGGTAGGTTTGGTGCTGTTTGTTCTGAGTCTGAAGAAAGATTATTACAAAGTGCAGTTCTCATTGGTAAAGGCACTTCTTGAATTAGAATCCTAGAATTATGAAAGTCAGTTTTAGTGATCTCCAGAAGGGCAACAATTCAGAATTTATATTTTAAAAATCATTTGTGAGTACTACCCTTAGTAGGCTAGAGGAAGGGGCTCAAATTGAATCTTTTCTCTTTCGGTTTTTTAGGATTTAAATTTCTGCTAGTTGATGGTCTCTTCCAAATGCTTCCACATTGTTTGTGAACACATTCGTTTGGTACCAGTTAGATTATGTCATCTGATGAAGTTTTGTAGAAAAATAATAGGGATTTATGCAACGAGGATGGCGACGCCAACAACAGTTTCAAAGAACAATTATAGTAAATGCATTAACTGCATGTTGGAATGCATCCAGCTCAGCATCTGCACAGAGTTGTTGCTAAAATTACAATGTGAAATGACCTTTTATTAGAGTTGTTGAGACTATGAGGACGAAACAGCAAAACCTTTCTTAATGTTTGTTTAGCTTCCTGGAGAAACATTTAATCATTTTTCTATTTACAAAGTTTACAGCAAAGAAACAAATTTCTAATGACTTGCACAAAAAAGTAAAGAGCAAACCAACATAATTGTCATTTTTCTAAGACGTTATCATTGATGTTCCTGCATGTCCTTATTGCGTTAAGTCCCTAATATTTCAAGTCACAGCTATTATATTGCAATTTGCAATAATTGATTTTTAATGTTCTACCTAGTAGCAAATGATGTTTCTTAATGGTTTGTAGCAATTTACATACTGTAATAAAAGCTCCTGCGACCAATAGATATTGGCTCTCCTGTCAAGCGACATCAGGTCATCTTCATGGGTTCATCAATGTGATGTACAAGGATTACTGAGACAGAGTTTGTATGGCAGTCAGTGTACATAAGCATTGACATTATGAATGATAATCTTGGTTAATACGTAACTGTTGAAAAACGTTTTTATTTACATGTACATAAATGGAAGAAGAAATAGATCTATATTTTTTGATCGAGATAGTTACATTCTACCTTTATCTGATCAGTGTAATACCATAGCTCACTAAGATTAGTAATGACAAATTAAAGTAAATAATTTTTTCAGCAATGATTGACAAGTTTTAATTTGCAGTTGATGTTTTAAGTATTTTATAGCAAATGACATTCAATGTCAAGTCCTTTTAAATAACAATGGTTTTCTTTTTGTTAACAGTTTGGTTGGACTCATGTCACTTTACTAATAGTTGTCACCCAGTCTCATCTCATCATGCAGACACTCTTTGAGGGTCTAATATGGTAAGTCTTGAGCCTTGTCATTTTACCATCTTCGTTAAGAGACACACTTATTCCAGGTCTATAGCTAGAGACGCATTATCTGTCTGGACGAACTTCGGCAAACTTTTGTAGTTGGCCTGGTTTTATGTCTCTAGTATAAAGACAGGCACAAGATGGATTATCTGTCTAGGTGAAGTTTTGAAATGCGTCTGGACTAATAATTCTTCTATGTGTGTAAAGACAAAGCAGACGAAGATCACTAAACACTGAGACTGTATTAACCCTTTCAGTCCCAGATGTAATTGTTCAATTCTCCCAACTTGAGCCCTTACTTCTCATTCAACAAGTATTAGAGAATTTTGCTTTTAATCTTTAGTAGTTTGCTATGTTTGATCAATTCTCATTTTCTCATTACCAAATGTCTCATTTTGTATCTGTTATGTAAGGAGAAGTTGGGTTTTGATAACTGACTGGGACTGAAAGTGTTAAAGGAATACCAGTTCCCATTCCTTTTCATTTGGCCACATGTAACTTTTGCATGTTCATCTCTCATAGTTCATATTATTCTTATTTGCCCCATCTTTACACTAGATGTATAAGATGAGGGACATATAATCCGTCTGGACGGCTATTGTGTCCTCTAGTATAAAAACATCAATTGCCTAAGGCTAAACATTAACCCTTGAATGTCCAAGGAAGGTGAGGAGTATCAAATGGACTTTCCCTTTGTTTTTTTCCGATTTTTTTTTAAAGTGTTTTAGTGTTGCCCAACACATAAATTTTCAGTAGCTGCTCCTAATATGAATAAGGAGAAGCAAGCTACTGAAAATATGTTCTTAATAAATAATAATAATAATTGAAAAAAAACATATTTCAGTGAAGTTTCATGTTTGTAACTTAACCAGGTTTGAAGGTGAAAAGAATTTCCAGAAAAACACAAAATTATAAAAAGTATTTTTAAAACATTTTTTTCAAATTTATGGTAACATTGATGTCATAAAATTAAACAGAATAAAACACGTAAATTACCAAAAATTTATAAAATGATAATAATTTATAAAATTTAAAAAATTCATAATTTTCAAAATTTTGCAATAATGATGTCATTGATTGATGTTAGGTACTGCTGCCATGGAAACCAGTTAAAGATACAACTGATATATTTTTGAAAATTTCAAATGTCCAGTTTTTTGCTTACTAATTGCTGTTAATGCTTTTCTGGAAAAATTGATGTTACAGTAGATGAGGTCCTGATGACTTAATCATTGATTTGATCACTTGGTTATTACAATTTCCGGCCTAGGAAAGACCTTCAGTTGTATTCCTTGAAAATACTAGAATGGGTAAAAAATATAATTTATTACATAGATACGAGTATTTTACTGAAAAATACGCAACTCGTAGATTTCATGTGAAACTTCATGCGGGATACTAGTGACATATTCTCCATATTCTCACTAGTGAAGATATCGTTGACATCATTCCTTTGTTTTTCCCGTCTTTTTTGTTTAGTTTTTCCTATTTTCGAAACACTCATATTTATGTAATAAAAACAAAATTACACGTTGGCTTGAACATAAAATTATGAAGTTTATCTTTGAGTGGTAAAAAGAAGTTCACTCGTTCGCTGCGCTCACTCCTGGAATATTTTTACCACTTGAAGATAAACTTCATATGTTCAAGCCAACGTGTAATATCCTCTCTATATATTAAACACTTATTGACTGAGACCGAGGGAAACAGTATGTTTTGTGGTCCCGAGACTGCCGATGTTTCCCGAGGCAGAGCC
>JAOBAY020083002.1:0-10679 GCA_025331085.2 Zoanthus sociatus
GGTATGTTAACAGTCTTATTTGTTCATGCAGCAAAAACTCTACAACTCGATCTGCAATGATGTTATCGCAATTGATTACAAAAACCTTTAGTCAGTTTGTAACCACCTCATATTAAAAATTTAGTTTATATGCTTATTCAAATGTTCTGAGCTCTGATGAGCAAAAAAAAACGAGTACAAATGCAAGTATGTATATATTGGTTTTTTGAATGTGTATCTCTTTACATTGGAATCATGCTTAAATATTTATTTCCCCCTCTGCAAGGGTTCCTGCCCTTTAAACATTTTACTTTTAAACCCCCGCCTCCTGGAAATCGAACCAAAACACCTGTGAAGGAAAAGTGGTTAATTTCTGCCATTTCAAAATCTAAAAAAGTAAACAAGGAGAAAATTTATAAATTTGTGATTGATCTTCCTTCGTCATAATTGGCTTTATGGTAAGCAGTCAAAATTTGACTTATGAAATTTCTTACATACCGGTTCTCTGGACTATTAGGGAGAAAAAATAAGAACAGCGGCAAAGCACAATTGTGCTGGAAATATTAAGAATAAGTCTTGGGCCTGCAGTAAATTACCGCCGCCTAGTTAGCCTAATTGGTAAGATGTGCAGTTTATGTGAATAAATTTGGTTCAAGAATACAAGGCAAAGAAAGCTAACAAAGCTCAGAAAGGCAAAACAGTTAATGAGTATCCACAAGGTGAGACAAGCAGTGCAAGTGGCTATGCTAGAAATATTCTATCAATTGAGGAAGAAGACTGTAAAATTGTAGAACATGAGACTACACTACCAGTGTGCTTGCAAAGACAGCCAGGTGTTCAAAGTTTTTGGGTAAGCCCACAGTACCTGCTGACACTGCATGAAACTGTTACTGCGGTAGATGATAACGAACAGAAATGTTTTTATAAGTTTGTTGATTATGTTAAAGAAATTTGACTGATGGATGCAGCACAAATAAAAGACCATACATTACAGAAGTACATTTTTGCAATGAAAAAGTACTGTTTATTTTTCCATAAGGAGTAAGTTCAACATATGAGATGAAGTTGAAAGTGGCTTCAGATATTCTAAACAAAGGAATAGCTGCATCAGCTGAATTATACAAGAAACATTTCACAAGTAGCTATAAGTAAGATAATGCCATCGTCGAATTATTAAACTTCCAGTAGTTATACTTCGAACTTTTGGACAGCTGTTTGTGACTGAGTATGTAAGAGATGTTAATTTTTACTTGCTTATCGATGTGCATTTCAAACTTTGCTCCACAGAAACTTAGTTCATGCATTAACAAAGAAGCCTCGGGGTCTTGTTTGAGTTAGCAAGCTTGGAGAAAGACAAACGTCTTGTCCTTGTGGCAGCCAGTCATCAGCAAACAGGAAACCAAGCAAGAAAAAACATGGGTTTTCCACCGATGTCCAGAAGGGAAAGGGTTGTTGAGGCTGCTCGTAAGTCTTAAGAAAACAAAAAAGCCGTGAATCACATTGCACAAGCCAGCGACAGTGCCTTGAGTTCTTTCATACCACCTGTTTCCTGTGAGTCTATTCACTCTGAGTTATCGAGTGAAAGTGAGCGGGAATCATGTGACTGGTCAATTGACATGTATGCAAGTGATATGGAATGTGTGCCAGCTAACAAAGTAAGAGAACCTGGTGTTAGTATAGAGGATACTGGCATTGCAGATCAGAATAAGAGTACTAAGAGATTGGCTGGGAAAGGATCTTGCCCTTTCATTGAGGTTAATAATTCAGGTTAGTAATCAGCACCGGACTTACCATCCTGCACAAAACAACCTGAACTGGTTTTCTTTTGTGGAAGAGTTGAAACTAACTCTTACACTAAAAATTCATTAGATCAGTTGTTGTTGAAGTTCGCACGTTCCCTGCCATTATTCGATTTAACATGTAAGAAAAAATGAAAACCATGAACAAACAAATGCAAGAGAAACATACTTAATGTTAAGTTTCTAACATTGAACATCAGAGAAATCTAGAAAGTAGTTTACTATTTTTTAAAATTGTTGTTAATGAAAATGGCGATGATACCATACATATACTTCTATTTTAGCAAAAAAGCCAATAATTATTTTGTTTGGAAACTGTGTAAATCTGGAGGCTACAAAAAAATACTGTTAATTTTGATCTTTTTCTTATTTTATTTTAAATTGTGCGCTGTACTTGCGTTTGTGTACTAAGTTTACAGCTGCTACAAAAATCCCCCTCAATATTTAAACTATTTTTTTATCCAAAAACAACTATCTATCTAACATATAAAGTTTACTTAGTTAAATTAAAATATATACATATACATATACATATACATATACATATACATATACATATACATATACACAGACATATACATAAACACAAATTAGTCAACAATTATTCAATAATTCCTATATATTTCGTGTTGTCGCTCGTACGCAGGATTTCTACCGGGGGCTGCAAATTAGGGTATTTTTGTGGACCGGTTTCCGGCCGTTGGGGAAGAGAATGCATGCGCACGCACTAACCTGCGTCCGGGAAAACTGCAGAATCATTTAATAATTCTTTTCTGTTTTTTGTTTGTTTGTTTGTTTGTTTGTTTGTTCTGAAGACCATTGTTCAAAACAACGCGTTTGAACGCACTACGAGATATGAAGCTGCCATGATAGGATTTCCAAGAATTTCCCTTACAAGTAGGAAAACATTGTAACTGAAACAACCTAGAAACCCAACATCAATCTTATTTCTGGTACGAATGCCTTCAAAATCGGAATGTGAAGATATAAAGAGTCTATGCGGCAAAAAATACGCAGCTGTCTCTTGCGAGTGCGGGACATTTACTCAAACTCGAGTTGTTGTTAAGAATACACGATCTTTGTGAAGTAAAAACGAATGTGGATATAGAACAGAAATGGATGGAGAAAGAAATCAATGTCCCTAATGAAAAATGTATCTTTTCCAAAACTAATATTGCTACTTTTACAAACAGAATCTTTCAGACCCCAAACAATCACTGCGTTCTTGAGAACAACCGAACAATTCTTGCATCTGATTTCACCACAAGCGCTGGAAATAGTTGGCTGAACTTTAGCATAAATGGTGTCGCAGAAATAATCAATAATGAAACCAACACACGGCCGTTTTCATGTTGAACAACATTTCCATGATAGACAAGGATGACTTTCCTGAATATTTGAAAAGTAACGTCAACAGTTTAACAAAGTACCTCCTTCTTTTTTCCAACGCTGGAAAGTCCAATTCGACTAACGAAGTTTTTGTTAGTACGCCGGCAAACCCAGGTTGTCAATGGACATTGCTTTTTGTGGATTTAACGAAGAATAAATGGCTCTGCTGTGACACCAGCTGCTGGCCAATGCCAACTAATCTGAAAGCATTAGCAAATCCATTTGTCACTGCCATTGATCAAGAAATGCTGAGTCATTTCAAGCACACCAATCCTCCAAGTATCATTGATCTAGTACATGTGGTTGGAACGCAAGCGGGTCATATTTGTAGAAATGAGTGCTACAAAAGCATCCCTACACAAACGTGTTCAAAAGTGTGTGGCGTTGCTGTAATTATTGGTGGGATTGCGTCCGCAGCACCCGAACTATGGAGACATGTATTTATGAAAAGATATAGGAATCTGCCAAAACATTTGAGATGGATGCTTAAACTTTCTGCACATTCAGATTCCTTGAGATATACAATAATTTCTCGGCTACTGAAAGGTTTTATTGATGTATCACTGATTGGTATCGACCAAGTGAGGAATCTAGCAGCTTCAAAAAGTATCCCGACCGTCACTCCCTGTCCTCGTCATGTTATCAATGTTAAGCTCAATTCACACGAAGAGATTGCTGACAAAGAAGAAAGAAGAGGGAATAAAACTGTATTTTCAAAAAAAAAAAAAAAAACAGTCAGAAACAATCACAAAGTAAGGTGAGTAAAAGCACATGTATTACACAGGAAGCTGAGGAAGAAGGAAACCGTGAAATATATGACAACAAAGGCAAGTTAGGTCAAACCAAGGACATCGAGCAGACGAAGTTTAGGAAAAGCAAAAAACTTCATGGAAAAATGTTTTTCTGTGGCAAACTCGAAGGCAATGCTGATTGCAAAGCTAAGGATCTAATGAATATCAGTCAACATATCAAAGTAGGAGATCAAAGGGAACAAGCAGACCAGGGAGGAACTTATGCCAGAGGTACAAATAGAAAAAAAAAACAAGAAGGAAGAGCAGTCAATAGAAAGCCGCTGAAGCTTAGCAACGTAGAAGATAAGAAGGCAAAGAAGAAATAAAAGCGAAAAGTTACCAACGAGGCCTATCACCAGTTCACTGAACAAAAGGTTTGCAACATTTTGCAAGAAGATCAATGCGATGAAGAAAGAAGGCCACCAGAAAAAACGAAAAAACACAGTTTTGGACACCAGACGCAAATGAACAGGTCGAGACAAATTATGAAGATGGGCACGTTGAGGCACTAAACACAGATGGGCAGGTCGAGACAGATTACGCAGATGGGCATGTGAGGCACTAAACACAGATGGGCAGGTCGAGACAAAAGATGCAGATGAACAGGTCGAGAAAAATCGGGACGAGGATCGGCACGTTGAGGCACTAGACAGAAATGGGCAGGTTGAGGCACCAGACAACCTTAAGACTGATGCATTTTTTGTCGGAAAAGCGGAGTTTGAGGCTGCAAAAAAACAATACAAAGAATGCCATTACTGTGAACTTTCAAAAAGAGATGTCACGACACTGAATAGTGCGTCCAAACGTGTCCCAAAACGAGTATCCATTGCAAATAAAGAACTTTCATATTAATCCTTAAAGCTGTCTTGTAAATTTGACGGAAAAGAAGTAAAGACAAAAGGGACTAAAAGGAAGCGAGCAACACGATCGTTCAGACAAGGGTGTCCTTTTGAGGTGTACCTAACATTATCAAAAGATGGGAAATATCTTGAAGTCCAAAGAACGAGCAAAGAGCACAATCATATCCTAAGAAAGGAGGTTTATGAGCGTCTTCCTCGCCAAAGGGCAACCGGAGATCAAAACATCATGAAAGAAATGGAAGAAGCAATCAAGTTGCAGGTCAACCATAAGCTACTGAAGAAAAAGACTGTAAGTACAACTGGGAAAAAAATAACTTTGAAAGATATCTCAAACGTTAAACAAAATACTCGCAAATATTTCAAAACGAACGATCTTAAGGACGTTGTCGAATACTTACAGAAACAGGCTGGTTCCACAACGGACATTTTTACTGACTCTGATAATAATTTCAAGGGTTTGTTTTTTTCAGGACCAATACATAAGAAATATATTTTCCAAGTACCCAGAAATGGTCCTCGTTGATGCAACATATAAACTATTAGAATTACGGATGCCAGTTTATTTGTTAATGTGCATTGACGGAGATGGTTTGAGCGACATAGCTGCAATGTTTATTGTAGCTGTAGAAACAGCAGAAGTTATGAGGAGCTAATGAGTTATATTGAGTTATTCAAGAAGCGCAACCCATTCTGGGAGAAGACACTTGTTGTCATGTCCGCCAAGGACTTTACAGAGCGAAACACGTTTGTATCCTGTTTTCCAGCAACTCAAATCTACATTTGTCTTTACCACATGTTGCGTTCGTTCAGACGAGAAATAAACTGTGAGAAAATGGATTAAACATCCACGGAAAGAATGAGGGTTTTGGAAATACTGTCATCCGCTGCCCATTCTAAGACAACAAATGAATATGGGAGATGTTTAGAAGACCTGAAAAACACTAAGATAAAAAGTGTGGTCGATTATGTAATGGCAAATTGGCACCCAATAAAGATAAAGTTCTCAATTTAGGAGAAACAACCAACAATCGATTGGAATCAACTTTTCTAAAATCAAAAGTGGCTGTTCGAAGTACCAAAGTTTGCTGCAATTTTGCAGTTTTTAGTAGTCTTGAGATGCCTTAGAGATGAGCGGAATCAGCATTACATCATGACAATTACAAAAAGGTAAATTGAGCAAGAGTGCATTGACAAAGACCTAGAATTGTTTCCTATAAAGCTTACTCCTTATGCATTTCAATTCGTAAAGGAATAGTTCCAGCAAGTAAGCAAAGTGAACATTATATCTCCAATTGGCCAAGGAGCATTCAAGCTCACCGATTCAAAAACAGGGGCAAATCTAGAGCCCCATAACGTTACTATAGCAAAGATTGTGGCTCTCCGTTTTTTACTCGTACCTTCTTACCTTGTAAGCACATTTTAAAGGCTAGAAAATACTTAGTCTTCCTTTGTTTGATGAACGTCTTGCACACAAGCGTTGGACTATGAACTATTATCAAACTGAAACTCGTCTTGGTCTGATAGATCCAAAGTGATTGTGCTATTGGAGAAACTGTCACTGTTGTAGCAAGAGAAAGTAAACCAACTACGATGACCCAATCGCAGAAGTTTCGGAAAGCGTTGGTGGAGAAATCTGAATTTTTTTATCCATTGGAAAAACTGTAGCCAATTTTCGATGATTCTATATAAAAGTAGATTATAGAGTTATTCATTAATGAATAGAATTAGACATTAGTTATCACCGTAACGCCAGTGAGGACTTCAAACTCACTGGGACGTGACAGGTATTATTACAGCATTTACATGTAGGGGGGAAAATGATCGGAAAAGGCTTCGTCATTACATGCATAAGAAACATCCATGTTGCACAACATGCTAGGAACAATGATCATAGAATAGATTTTAAATTAGCTAACGTTATTGATAAAGGGCATTTTAGAGTCTTGAGTCATAGCAAACCGCTGCAACAGAAAATGCAGATAATAACTCCTAAACGCTCCCAAAACAATATACTATTCTCTTCAAAAAATAGTTTTACTGACATTTTATATCAATATAGATCTCTAATTTTTTATTGTTTTATTGTATTGTATTTTTATATTCTTATTCAATATTTTGTAGCCGTTGTAGTTTGACAACCGAAAACTCGTGTTATTAAAAGTTATTACCAGAGAACGTTTTTTTCTACAATTTTAGAAGAAATAACCAGTCAAGATGTAGTTAGTTGGGTAAAGACCCATCAGGGTACCGATATATTCAATCCCGTGCACCAACTCCTACACAAATTACTTGGAAGAAGCAAAACGCAAGTACGACTTCCAGTTGGGTGAACACCAAAAATCAGACGAAAAGAAAGACGTTAAGAAGTCCGCTTTGGCCGATCACAATGTCAAAAGTGAGCATGAGATCGCTTGGGAATCAGCAATGATTCTCCACACGTGCGAGATTTTGAAAATGACACAAATAAAGAAACTTCGAGAAAAATAAAAAAGCCCACAACACAAAAGAACACCTACATCACAAATAGAAAACAACGAGCGACACAAACAAATAAGGCAAAACCCAAAAATAGGCAGCAACGCAAATAAAAATAGGCGGCGACGCAATGACAGAGGGACTGGGTAAAAGTCTCCAATCGAGATCAGTTTAATTTGCGCCATATCGATTCCATAGCCGCCATGGTTCGTTCATAATGTGGTAGCGTAAAATTCTGTTCAAATTGTGGGGATTTGTCACAGCAAAGTACTTTTTCTGAGTCGCCTAATACTACCTGTAGTTTTGAGGAGTTCAAGAAGATCAAGGAAAAAGGAAAGGCAATCGAGATTCCAGCCTTAAGGTCTCACTGCAACGTGGTTTTGATTTGGCGGTAAACAGCCAAGCCAGTCAACATCACTGCCAAAAGATGTTGCCATCAATATAGGATTCGAACGGTACCTGGATAACATTTTGAAAACCTGCCGAGGAAAAATGCTTCCCATTAGAGTGCCACCTAGTGCTGATGCTTCATTAGTGAAGGAAAAAGCTGTTCTAAAACACACAAGCCATGATAGATGCCTGAATGAAAGATCAGCGTATGTTCACCTCTACCCCGACAGAAGCGAGGTAGAAAATATGCCTGGTAGTAACGAGCCATTCAGGCTAGAAAAAAACAAGGAAGAGGTAGGCAAAAACTACAATAGAATAACTCTATGCACAGCCACAAAGGCTGACTTTCAGTTGAGTATCTTAGGAGAATTTAGGGATGGAATTTTAAGTGATGACTCTGAATCGCATAGCAATATTTTCAAGAGGACAGCAGAGATTCGGGTTAATTTTTGACTGGAAGTCAGAGGTAAAAAAAGCCAAAATTTATCGTGGAAGCAGTTCATCTTCCCCTAATGTAGTTAAAGGAACAGCAATCAGCAGCAAGGGATTTCCAACAGAAAGCACTTCAAATGGAAGCACTTTCTCTACCCCAATTGTGATTGATGGAGCAGGAAGTGGCTGCGAGGGAATTCTAAAAGAGAGCACTTCAAGTAGAAGCACTTCCTCTATCCCTATTGTGGTTGATGAAGCAGAAACCAGCAGAGGTGGAGTTCCAAGAGATAACACTTCTGAAAATGAACATCCAGCTCACACTCCCATCATGATAGAATGTCCAATATGTTCTCGTAAATACTACGTACAAGAAATAGCAAATCATGCCAATATTTCCGCAGACATTTGGGTTGGAACCGTTGAAAATCTATTTGATCTCGATGACATTATTGTTAACGATGTACAGGAAACACTTGTTCCAGAGGGACACTTGAAAGCAGTACTTAATACCTTAGTAGGATGCATGCAACCCCATAAACCACTCAGGGTGCGGGTGCGCAGAAACAACCTCTCGGGGGATGTAAAAAGATATTCTGAGAAAATGTCACCACAAATTCCTCTCAAAATTGAGTTTATTGGTGAGCCAGCACAAGATGATGGGGGCCCGAAGCGAAAGTTTTTTCTGGTATACTTAGTTAAAAAACGTGAAAATTGGAAGGAAAGTGTGGTTTTGTGACTTTTGCACTTTTAGCTAGTTCGACGTATAGACTGTTAATCTACCTGGTTTTTAATTTGAAATGTCCACGCTAAACTTGTCAAACTTGAGATTTTGTAAGGTTATTTCAATCCGAAACTTTGAAGAAAGTAAATTCCAAGTTTCGCTGATTTATAAGACATCGCTCACGTACAGGAAGCGGTTGACTTACAATTAAAAACTTTGGAACAACAACAATCTGTTGAAATCAACGCAGTATACCACAAGAAAGGAAAAGGAAATTTACCGGCCACTGGGAAAGACAGCAAAACATGGAGATGCTTTAGTTGCAACCACACCGGTCATTTTATATTTTTTTGCGAAGGATAAAAATTGTCGAGCCAGATATCAAGATTATAATGAGTGTGGAGTCCGGGGACACTTTGCTGTTTGTTGTCAAAGAAAGGCTTTCAGAAAGTCGCGTGTTAACAGCGGTGATGGCAAAAATACGAATTATCGAAAGGCATTTCAAGTTTCGAGGGAAGTAGAGAATAACAGTTATGCATTTGTTGTGAGAAATTATCAGTCAGGAGAGATTAGTCTTGAGGTAGATGGAGTTAAATTAGATGGGGTGTTAATTGATTCGGGTGCTTCATGTAATTTAATAGATTATGCAATGTAGTCCCGCTTGAAAGAAAGTCGTACTATGTGTGATTCAAGGAGATGCGAGAAACGGCTGTATGCCTATGGGAAGAAGAAACCGACAGAGGTTGTGGGGACATTTGTGTGTGAAATTGCGTGTCAAGCTAGTGGGGAAAGTTGTGTTGATAAGTTTAGCGGGTAGTGGGTAGCGGAAAGCCTTTACTGGGGAAAAAGACTGCTGATTGTTTGAAAGTATTGAGGGTTGGACCAGAGCAAGAAGGAAAGGACGTTTGTACTGTTATGGAAGAAGGGAGTAATAAGGATATTAGAAGAAGTTCGCTGATATTTTCTCAGGAGTAGGAAAGCTCAAAAATTACCAGTTTGGAGGCTGCCATTTGGATTAAGAGTTGATGCAAAGCTTGATGATTTAATTGAGAAAGGTAAAATACCTTTCTCAAGAAACACCAGAAGGGACACCAACCAAACAGGGTCTCACCATTAGTTGTAGTTCCTAAGTCGAATGGCCAGGATATTCGTGTGTGTATTGTATGAGAAGAGTGAACAAGCCAATTGTGAGGGAACGACATCCTATTCCAACATTACAGGAGGTATTATATGATCTCAATGGAGCAAATGTTTTCAGTAAAATTGATCTAAAGTGGGGTTTACATCAAATTGAGCTTGAGGAGGATTCTACAGGAATAACAACATTTGTGACTCACAGGGGGTTTACATTGATACCGCAGGCTGTTTGGGATCACATCAGCCCCAGAGAAAATCAGAAAATTCTTTCTGATGTGCTAACTGGATGTAGAGGAGTTGCTAATATTGCAGATGATTTTATTGTGAAGAAACATGATGTAAATCTGCATGAGGTGTTAGTTAGATTGCGAGACAAAGGCCTAACAGTGAATGGAGAAAAATGTTAATTCAGACTCTCAAAGTTGACTTTCTTTGGCCATGAGCTCAGTGCCCAAGGAGATGCACCGAGTGGGGAAAAAGTTGCTGCAGTTGTCAATGCAAGGACGCCAGAGAATGTGCCTGAAGTCAGATCGTTTGTACAGCTTGTACAGTATAAAAGTTTCAGCAATGCCAACAAAAACGACAAAACCGGGAAATGTCGGAAGTTGAATCTACCAAAACTTCAATTGTAATTTACACCAATGAAGAAGTCGAAGCTTTCAAGAAAGCAATGGAAGCAAACACCACAAAAAAAAAGTACGGCATC
>JAOBAY020083013.1:0-10678 GCA_025331085.2 Zoanthus sociatus
TATGTACTTATTTAATTTAAAAATTTTTGTTTGATCAAACTCGACTCTTGCTTCAAGTTCGTTAAGTGTGTTAGGCGTGCCTTGCAATGCAGTGAACTCAGGTTGCTTATTAAAAGGGTTAGTTACTTTCTGTTCGTAGCTTGTTTACATATATACCCACTTGCTGGTGATAAAATGAACTTGAAATCTTTTATAATGAGCTTGAATTTTGCCTTGTTCATTATTCAGATTTCTCGTTTATTTTATCATTTTATTCTATAGAAGTTAAGATCTGGGTAAGGGTTAGTTTGCATTATTACACAATGGTATGCACCTGAATACATAAATTTTACCTGGATTTTTTATCAAAATACACAGTGCCTAAATAATTCAATATTCCTTTTGTGCATTTTTGAGATATCAATTAGAGCTCAGAATTAAAATGCACATGGGCTTATGGCACTTGTGAAATGTTTGAAAATGTTACCTTTGAATGTCAGAAGAGATTTAATTAGTTTTGGAAATCAACAAAATGTTCAGTTCAAAAGTTCAGTTCCTATATAGAGGATGAAATTTTGGAAAACTTAAATATTAAGAAAAATTTTAAATCTATCAAGAAATAATGCTAATAAAGAAATCAACTGATCAAGAGTTAAAATAATGCCCTTACAACAGCTAAGTATATTAAACAACTTTTACAGGAGAAAATAGCTGGTTTTAGATCTGGTGGGTGTTGGCAGAATTTTTAATTCTAAGCTATTCTGTTACTATTTGAGGTAAATAAGTGTTTTTATTTAAAGCGATCGATCCTTTCAACACCAAAATCAAAACAAAAGCTTGTCATCACCGTAAACTTTAGGAACAAAAGGGGCAATATGTTATTACACAATAACAGCCAATACTGACCAGGGTTTATTGCGTGCAAAGACACTTGTCTAAAGGTTCGTGTACAATACGAGACTTTCTCTCCAGGTGTGGAAATGTTAGATTTTTGTTCGTTAAAACGAACACAACAAGCAGCAAAAGCAATTTCAACTCACCGTCTCCATGGAGCTTGTTCATTATTTTGTGGAGGTTGAAGTGTTTGCAAATACGGATAAGGTGAAGTGTCCACCTACTAATAGTTAAAGAAAAACGGTAACATTTTTACATAATTTTGTTATTCGTGAGGCATGACAATCAAAAGATGAACAAAACAAAATTGGCGCGCTTTGAACACACTCATTCCGTGGCTTGGGTAATGCTAAAACATGGAGTAAAACTTCACGTCACAGCAATAGCCTAACTATCAATAATCTGTCGGTTATGTTTATAAAATAGAGTAAAGAAATACCAATTCAAACCATTGTAAAATAAATATACGAATCTGATATGGCGAAAAACATATACATTAAAGTAAGGAAAACACTCCACCGTTTTCATTTACATCCGCTGTCAAAACATAAATGTCGTTTCGTCTGAGTCGGAGTAAAAGTTGACAAAACATAATGCTCAAAAGGATATTCCAAATCGTTTAAAAGATGTAGGTGTCGGTCTGTCAACATGTACTCTTCGGTCTCTCACTGGGCCGATTCTTCCACCGCCTCCTAACATCCCATACGCAGGTTTTCCTTCCTTCAGTTCGTGCAGATTGCTCAAAGCATTCTAAAGTTTAGAAACGTCAAACACGAATTACGGAAAGGAACAGACTGAATATCGACAGCATTCAAACGAACTTTATAAATGTTACAGAATAAAACTCTCTTGTAAACCTGAAGGTCTATGTGATTTCCAGCAAACGGAATGTTGCTCACATTTGGCAGCGATCCCGAGTGATATTGTGGTGAAAAAATTGGAGCTTTCTTGAAAACAGAAAGGAAAAGCAATTTCACAGTCAGCTGTGCTAACAACGATTCAAAAATCTTCACCAAACAACTCAAGACACGAAAAAAAATCACTACACGAGCATAAATACCCCAATTGTAGACACTTCTTTCATTATTTCCTCAAAAGCACGTGTTTCTTCCGCTTGTTTTTGATTGTGCAGCGCTATTTTCTCCGAAAATTTTCGAGGATTCGCCATTTTGGAATTATCCAAACGTGTTGTCAGCTCGCGATCGGCGTTCCAGTCGCTCACAGGGGGGCTGATATCGACCAATCAAAAAGCAGGAAAACAATATGCCGCCATTTTACCTTCTCGCAATGCAAATACATTGTATAAAACTCTCTCAAGTGTATTATTGGTCTATATAAAACATGTGACGTATTGTATTAACCGAGCGGGAAACTGAGAGTGTGACCCTACAGGCCTTATAAGACGGTCTTTTCACTTCGTCGTAATTTGAAAACACCTGCAAAGAGAGGTTTCGTGCTGTTTGATGAAAGAATTTTTTTTGTTAAAACACGGGGGGTAGCTTTTAGGAGTTTTGCCCCAGCTATCTTTATATGTATAGGAATGTTCTTTATTGGAAGAATTAGACATTGATAACTGGATGGTCCATAATGGCCTCAAGCTGAATCAAGACAAGTCAGAACTTCTTCTTTTCAATTCTAGGTTTCGACCTGGTCCAGTGTTGAACTGTCTAACAGTAATTGGTAAAGAAATAAAGCCTACCCCATCAGCAAGGAATTTAGGAACTGTCTTTGATACACATGTTACTCTCAGCAAACATGTAATTTATACGCTATGTAAAGTATCAAATTTTTCATCTCAGAAATATCAATAAAATCCGAAAATATCTTGGTGAAGAAACTACAGAAACACTCGTCCATGCCTTTGTTTCTTCCAGACTTGATAACTTCATTACCATATGGTTTGGCAGTGTAGCAGGTTCACAAACTGCAACTGATTCAAAATACCGCCGCTCGTATTGTGACATTTACGAGAAAATCAAAGCATATATTATCGAGCATTCGAGAGCATGTTCACAGAATTTTGTGGTAGTACGAAGAACAAACACTGTCACGTACGGAGATCGCGCATTCTACCAGTGGCAGGTCCAAAAATTTGGAATAATTTGCCAAATTCTCTTCGCCAAGAAAAGTCCTTCAACATTTTTAAATTAAATTTGAAAACTTTCTTATTTAGGCAAGCGTTTTTGTAATTAGTTATGTTTTGTAACGTAATATTTGTAATTTTTTCAGCTTTTTTCATGGGCGGCGGAACTTGGGGGGCCGGGGGGGGCATACAAAGTAGGAGCACTACATATTTTATTATTATTATTATTATTATTATTAGATATTGCTAATGATTTAAGTATTTAAGGTCTGAATGAACAATGTTCATTTTTATATAGTTGTATAGGTCATTTCAATCTTCCGTGACACTTTTCGTTTTAAAAACGTGCAAATATAGCAGGTTAGGAAAACCCAATGATTCCAACGAGACTTAGAAAAGCTTGAGAAAAAAGTCGCCTCTCGTGGTGCCGAGAGCGACCGAGAACGCAATGAGAGGTGGCTGTTTTCTCAGACTAAGAAAAGAGCGTCTTCTACTGAATCAGTTTACAATGCATTTTCAAAACTCTACGATGGGGGCTTCCATTTTACAACAGATTGGGCCACAAAAACTTCCTGCTCAGAAGCAATTTTGATGATAGCGTAAAAATTGATAACCGGCCATTGGAGTTAAATAGCGGTGACAAATGAACACAGTCAATTGAAAAGACGAATGGCAAAATGAAGGGGGGATGGAGGTAAAGGTCTTGTTAACTCAGCAGACGACGCGACTGGCAAAAAACACCAATGGTTATCTTCACTGATAAAAATAACTAAAGGTCGATAATTTTTCGCTTCGCAAATCATTAGGAATTCTTTTGGAATAGTTAAAAGACATCGTACTTTACTAAAAAAACATGTTCAAAGGTGAGTACAGGAACAACACCCAATTAGAATAACTCATAACTGATAAAAGACTTCTTGTACAAATAGGTATGCAGCAACTACTTGTTTTACGAAATTGCAACGCCTAATAAGAGGTAATAACAGGTAATATCATTTTATTTGTACCTTAACAGTTCTCGGGATTTTACAATGCATTTCAAAATATAAATGATAAAAACGATGAGTTTGCCGCGAGTCCACTGCTAGCAATAAAAAAGAATATATCTCACAAGGTGTGCCAGTCCAAAAATATTACAAGGAAATTCTTTACATTACATTGTTCGAAGAAATATTTACATTTTGCGTCTTTCTTACTATCTTTAGTTAAATTGATAGAAATCAATCCTGTGATTTATAATTCTCCACCAAGGTTCTTGTTAATACGTTATGTGTTTTACATACAGAACAGATGTGTTGTGGAGCAGTATTGGCAATAATTTCGATCAAGATCAACTGCTATAAATATAACACTGAAATAAATAATCTTTCTAATTATTATATTAGATCTAGTGCAAAATCATCAAAATTCTATAATTTCAAACACATCCTACAAAAATAAAGTAATTTAGTTTGTGGTAAAAAAATTAGTTTGTCAATTCAATCTATTTAGCCTGTTTTCAAAATTAATTTCGATTATCTTTTTAAATACAAAATTGCGGACGGGAGGTTCTAATGTTAAATGCACGGTTTGCTGAAAATGCTGTGGTAACATGGGCTTGGTGTCAGTTCAGTATTTACTTCTTTTTTCTACTTTGGATCAACGCTGAGTTGCGCCAATTTCTTTCCTTTTTCTCTTGACCTCATCTTCGAGACTTTGTATTCTCTTGAGAGTGTTCTGCTTTTGTAGACGAGTTCCGCGGAGCTGTTCCTTCAAGCTTTGGAGTCGGTCATCAGAAACACTTTCGTCTTGCTCAAGTGACTCTACGCATGCGTCAAGATCTGACTCGCTCTTCATCAGTTGAGCCAGCTCGCTGTTTAGCGAATCGGTTCGGCTCTGAATTTCGTTTATTTGTTGCTGTAGAAGTTCCTTTGGTGTTCGAAACCCATTTCGTACACTCGCAGAGCGGTTCTTTCTCCTTTATTAAGAATAACAGATACTTCAGTAAATTGTATCAGATCATATGATAATATAATCATTACATTGTTAATATTGTCAGTATCTTCATCAAGGTCGACTTCCCTGTTTTAAGTGAACATTGGATTTCTCACAGTATATAATTATATATATTGTATCATAAAAACCGACTATGAGGAATCAAATGTACACTGAAAAAAATAAAGTTGGGCTCGATGAAAATACTGACAATAATAACTGCTTTGTAATAAAAATTACCATGAAAAAGAGATACTATGACCGGCAACAATAATGACCGACTTAATTTAAGTTTATCGATTACTGAGACTGAGTTTGTACTAAAGTGTAAAGTATAACGACGTTACGAATGATTGTCGTGGTTATGATTATTGAAATTGAGTTTGTATCGCAGAGTAAACAATGACGCTATGAGTGATAGACGCGGGAATACACACAACTTAAACCTGAATTGCCAAAGAGAACCCTGAAAAATCCTTTACCGTGAAAGCCTAAAAACCCTTTTTCTCCGAGACTTCTCTTTCGCAACTACTCAACTTGCTTACTTATCTGCGACGTTAATTTAAAATGCCACTCAAAGTGGCAATAAAATATAGCGGTAATGATACAAGCAACTAACAATTAAAAAGCAGTAAGCAGTTTCATCTGATCTTTCAACAAACTTTTATAAAGATCATTTCCAAACTTCTATACAATTTATAATGATAATAGGACTGAGTCAGGAGTCCAATTCGGCCTGTATTCATACGAGTGGGTGACTAACAAAACCGGACGACCGCAAAGTGGAAGTAAAATTTGTCATTCGCGAGAATGATCACAGACGGAATTGGACTCCAATCAGTCCTATATTACAAATTAATCCAGGGCCGGATCCAGAATTATAAAAAAGGGGGGGCGTAGCCCCGTGTGGAATTCTGAATTAATATCAACAAAACATATCAAAAAATAGCTTAAAATCTATGGTTGTCCAGCAAAAACTATTAATTGTCTCCAAGGGGGTTGACAAACAGCATCCTCCTTGGATGTCTCAAGGCATACATATCAATGATTTGCTCAAAATCGATCCAGTTTTATGTCTCTGCGAATTGGGGACAGTCAAATCAATCAAAGCAACCATTCTCATGGACCGCACAACCGTGTGGGCTATAGCCCCACCACTTTTTTGCCCAAAGACATTTAATTTCTGTCCAAGAATAGATGATCGCAAATCCACGAATTAAAAACTTAAATTCAAAGCACTCAGCACGCGACAGAGTCTCGTAGCTAAACCCCTTTTGAAATCACTGCGTGGTCCCTGATTCTTCATTTTCCGAGAAGGGAGTACAATTCAAGTGCCGAAAATTAATTGGTCTGCCAAAAATAGGGGAGGCGTACGCCCCTTACGCCCCACCCTTGGATCCGGCCCTGGAGGCGGCAGCATTATAGAGCCGTGCGACAGTACCATGCAAGCGGAAAAAATCTCGAGAGATCCGAATAGATGTAAGTAATGTAAGATTTTATGACGTAATGCCAAAGGGGACTTTTGTCTTCGAATGCACCAATCCCAGTGCGTTAACCTTCTGACGTCAAGCCAGTCAACATGGTGAATAAACAGGGCTAATTCGATTCATTTTATAAATGAGATTTTATAAAACAAGATTGCCGTTTTAAAACGAGAAAAATTTCAATATGCATACCAAAATATTACAATAAAAGTTTGTATGTTTATATAGTTTTTGTTGTACACGTAAAGCAAGCCGCTGAGATGTTTAGTTTATTTTTGTTTCCAAACAGTAAAATGAGAGCTCCAGTTCTCAGTGCTTGCACAGTTCGGTTCTATCGTCCTTATGATTTCGTCTTGCTCGTAGGCACTTAGCAATAGCTATTACTAGTTGTTAATATTTACAGACTTTGAGTAACAAAAAATACTATCTATTCAAATCAATTATTTCTATAAGGATGCAGTGACATCCGAAAAAGCTTGAATACCTTTCCCGATGATGCAACACCTTTCAACAGGCAGAAATAAACCAGAATCCAAGCGAGAATCAAACACAGCGTCATCTGCCAGCTGATACTTCCCATATCTGCAATATTGTCAGTCATTTGTAGTATGTGTTGACTGTAGAGAGATAAACGTCATTTGTAATCAATCGTAACAAAACAGAAAAGTTACTACTAGCCATTCTAACTTAACACAACGGAGTTAAAATAGTTTCTTTTAACTTTCACAATAGTATATTTACTTTTAATGAATATTTAAAGAAAATAAAAATACTAATAAGAATAAAATTCGAAAGCCAAATTATTTTTTTCTATACACTACACTGATCATGATCTGTAGGAGGATAGGGTTCCTGGAACGTGATTTTCCAAGATTATGAATCGCTATTTCCTGCATTTTGTGGAAAACCTGTCCTTAATTTATAGTTTTATGCGAAAATTGCCAATAACCCCAAACATTATAATTTCGTGGTTCAGTTATTAGAACCGGACCAGTAACGGATCCATGGGAAGGGAACGGGAGTTCCGGAACTTCTTATGATCTGTTCGCCTCTGCTTGCAAAGCAGTATTTCCCGCGCCAACGGCGACCGGCGCACACAGATTGAGAAACACGTAATCGTCTCTGCTTTCTCAGCTGATCGACAATTATGGCGACAACTCGGCTGGTAACCACGTAATTGCCTCAAAAGAGTACAACAGTCCCTTCTGAACCAAAGTTTGGATCCCCCAGGCAAAAATTTCTGGATCAGCCCCTGCTGACCGAGGGACAGGTAGCTACTGACCTATATTGCAATATTAAGCGTTTTCAGTCATGTATGCATGTATAATCGAACATACTTTTGAAAAAACCGAAGGAATCAAAACCTGCAGACTACATAGTAACCATATAATGACTCTGAATCTGAGATATCTACTAACATTTCATACAGTAATAACATAGTATACAGAAAAAGAAAAATTCATCGATATAGAAAATTTGTAAACGGAAGTAAAAAGAGGTAGCAAAGGGGGAAGAGTTATAATTAAAGAAAATAATAATATTTAAATATCCTGCGTTGAGATTGAATCTTTTTCAGAGTATGGAAGTTATCCGCTTACGGCATATTTTGAACAACTTGTTCACCTTCATAGAGACACAGTCTTTCAAAGTTTTCCATCTTGGAAAATTATCAAATAGCTGGAGATGTCACATTCAAGCACGCATCTCTTTTTTTTGAAAACTAATTCGTGCCTTAAATAAATGCATGTTATCCACTGATGTTGTCATCATTCAACGGTAAAGAAAAGCCCCTTACGTGAAAAATTCCTCTGAAGGTCCACGGTACTTGCAGCCAGCAGCCACTCCAAGCTCTGTGCAGTTCAACAAAGAATTATTCATACCAAAACGGTTTTGTCTATAAAAAGAGAAAAGGTTTTTCATTAAATCATTAAATTAATGATTCGTCGATACAAAATCATGGGAAATGTTTATTAAACAAGTCTTCGTCTAATTAAAACGGGAGCCACCCTAAAAGAAGCAAAACAAAGAGCAATAGCAGAGTCAACGTGCTCATCCAGAACAGTTCTCCTCGCGCCAAAGGGGGCACAACACCTGGACATCCTCTTTTCCTTGCCTGCAATTTTTTGCCACCTGTTTTGTTCAGGAGATAGTTTGTAATGCTGCACTTTTTACCTGTGTACTTTTGAAAATTAATGTTTTTCCAATTATTATTTGTTTAATTGAAAATAAATGACGCAAATACGGTCTTGACATCTCTCGATGAACGCACCGCAAAATCTCTTTTATTGCATTAAGGATTAAGTATTAATAAATAATGATCAAGAAAACTGTACAACTTGCAATGATCTATACAGATAAAAAAAATGGGCTTACGAGCAAAGTGGAGTATTCCAAACATTATTACACTTCTTCCATGGTACGTCAGACCTCATTGACTCAAACAAGAACAACAAACACCATGCTATGATGACGTTGTAATAAATGGCCACTAGGAAGGACACCATGATCATGGCAAATCCAATTCCTGAAAATTACAATGCACCGGATGAGTTATGTGTTTCAAATAATGTTGTTTTAGTGTCAGAATGAAATAAAAACATGCGAATATCAACAAGACGATCTCAAATCCGAGCCTCGATATATACCGAAGGGAAAAAAAGTTGAATATATCCTAATCTTTGATCCGCCTTAATCCTAGCAATATTTCTTTATACAGCTGTAACGTAGATTAAAAATCGCAATTTTGTACAATTACAAAGAATTTTGAGATCATTATTGAATGACCAAAAGCTATCGTTTTTTAACATTTAGAAAAAAAACACTTTTTAAAGCCACTTTTAAAATGCACCTGAAATCAATGAGCTCCATAACTAAAGCTCCAAAATGATCACTCACCTCGAGCCATGGGGCAAAGTGCTGTCCAAGCCCCAACGGTACCAAGGCTCAGATATTGACCAATTGCAAGCTCCATGTAAAACAATGGAATCCCACTGATTGCCAGCATTAGCAGATAAGGAATGAGAAATGATGCTGGAATAGAAGCATTCAATTGAAGTTTTATCATTTTCACACATTCATTTTTGTATATAGTAATTGTCTTTTTAATTTTTGCCCTAGAGGTCGCGTATTTTGACATTTTGTAATATTATTACTTTTATTATCACCATCATAATTTTGATTATTAGTATCGCGATTCCGTAAGCACTTTCTTTTATTTTGAGACGTCAACACCACAAAATGTTATAAAGAGACCTTCAGCAATGAGGACGGCAACGCCGATGACAACGGGAAAGAACAATAGTAAATACAATAACTGCACGTTGGAATGCTCAGAGCTGAACGCCTGCACGGAGTTATCGCTAAAATTGCAGCGTGAAAAGACCTTTTTTTAGAGTTGTCGGGACTACGAGGACGTAACAGTAAAAACTTTCTATGCATTTGTTTAGCTTCACGGAGAGACATTAAATCCTTTTTTCTATTCACAAAGCTTAGCGTAAAGCAAAGAAAGAAAACCCTAATGACCCACACAAAGAAGTAAAGAGTAAACCAGAAAGGTGATTTCTCTGAGCCTTCGTCGTTCACGTTCCCGTCCTCGTTTGCTTAAGGTTTTTATTGACGGCTAGTTGGGAGAAAATATATTCCGTATTAGGCGGAGCGACGGAGCCCAATACGGTGAATATATTTTCTTCCAACGCCGCCAATATTTTCTGGTATTGTCATCTCGAAATCGTAAATAGTTTTGTATCGCGATTCCAACTACTTTTCTCTAATTTTCAAATCAAAAAGTTCTTGATGGCGACCGTTATTAAGCTCAATTCTCCTAACTTGAAACAGTTTCCATGGCTACCACTGGAGCGTTGCATTTGGGGTTTTTGAAAGCTTTTGACATGTTCACAAAGCATTTTTGAAGTTTTTCTTTATGAAAGGAAATGGATTAAAAAGATATTTTGATGAAGACAGCGACTTGGATTTACCCAATTTTAACATTTTTCTCGATAGGTTTAATTCAAACACTAATTTTTACAGCCATGACAGAGAGGATGGAAACGACGAGAACCGCATGCATTTAAATCTTTTGAGCAACTCATACTTAAATAGCAACAAAATTAACATTACATTTAAGAGTGACTCGCCACTTGTAGAAAAAAAAGACACATCCATTTCCATGATATATTCAAGGCACAAATGCAGTTGAATCGATATTAGCTAATTTTGCTGTCGCTTTAATGACTATGCCCAGGCCCGTACGCAGATATTTTGCCTT
>JAOBAY020083024.1:0-10677 GCA_025331085.2 Zoanthus sociatus
ACAGACAGGGAGTCGAGTCATGACTCTGGTCTCATTCATTCACTTCATCACTACTTCATGACTTCACACTTCATTCGCACTACCACACATCCACAATAACGATAAAGTGGGATTACTTTGACGAAGAGCTAATGTTTGTCTCAGCTTTGTTGTTTTCCTTACGGCGATGATTAAGCATTTCAGTTTATGAAATTACGTATTTTACCTGATTGCTGACACACTATTCACAAATATTCTTTGTTAGAAACCATTTGGCATTGCCATTTCTAAACTTCTTCATTGCCAGATTTCAACTCCTTCATTTGTCCACACTGCAAAGACCTCATAATTACACGATATTTTCTCTTCACTATCATTCGTCCATTCTGCCCGGCGATTTTTACAATACTTATCTTCAAAAAAATAACAACGTATCTACTCTTTCACAATATCTAACATTTACTATTTGTCCATACTGCGGAAATTCTCCGCTTCAATACGTACAAACCCAACAGATATATATCCTGCTGCTGTTAATATAATCTTAGCCACTGATTATGTCTCTCCTCTTGCAGGCACTTGTGACCCCCCTGGTATTTTTATTCTAGACTTTATTTCAGGAGGACCCATTCCGTTGGCATCCACAAGGGCGAGCGAGCACCTGGTTTAGTCTTGGAGGCCTAGTGTTAATGATTCCTGCAATCTTTCTTTATAATACTGGGTATAAATTTGTTGTTTTACGATTACCAGCACTCTTTAGATTTCCTTTTATTTTCTATTTCGTACTTCCAACTTTATTCCTCTTCCGCCTTCGTTCGCATTTTTTTATTCATTGATCATTGATACTTTGTTTTCATTCATTATCTATTTTTATTTTATTATTATTTAGTACTGAGTTTTCATGAATTTGTCCCTCCTATTTTGTTTTTTAGAAGAGTATCTTAGTTGGTTTTCTTCAAACGACTCCCGTGATTTGCACTTTTTTCATCATCTACAGTATAAAATTTTTTTTTTTTTTGACCTTTGTCTCTGTTTGATCAGTCCACCAGAAAAACAGTTGAGAAAACAAGAAATTGCTGTGTCCGGAGATTCTACCAGCCGCCAAGATGCGACAGAAAGGGACCCACTCATTAAGGATTCCTAACGTTGCAGAACGAAACACTACTTCTCATGATTGACATTGATTGTTTGAAATTATATACTGACATTTTTCAATTGAATTATTTTGATACAATGTTATATGGGAAGGTATTTGATTTTTTGTCAAGTTCAAGATAATTTTAGCTTGTTAATACGATCTTAAATATTCAACATTAAATCAGGAATACTCATGGATACCAGGGGCAGGGCTCGACACAAACTTGAATTCTTGCTTGCTCTGGACAACTTTCAGCTTGTCCAAGCACTTGGGTGTCTTGGCTAAGCATTTCTCCATTAGGCCAGCGACTATCAAAAGTTACTTGCCCAACCTCAAAATTTACTTGTCCCTGACAAACGGACGCGGATTTTGTCGAGCCCTGCATGGATACTGCGCACAAGTAGAACTACAATTGAGACTAAAAGTAGCATCCCCAGTTGTAGTAGAACTACAATTCAGACTAAAAGTAGCATTCCCAGTTGTAGTAGAACTACAATTCAGACTAAAATTAGCATCCCCAGTTGTAGTAGAACTACAATTCAGACAAAAAGTAGCATCCTCAGTTGTAGTAGAACTACAATTCAGACTAAAAGTAGCATCCCCAGTTGTAGTAGAACTACAATTCAGACTAAAAGTAGCATCCTCAGTTGTAGTAGACCACTGCTTATACCAATGAAAACTTTAGATAAACACTTATTTATGTTGAAGAAAATGACACTAAACATAATTTGCTCAGGCTAGGCCCAGTTCTCTTAATTTCCTAGCTACCATTAAAACATTATGATTATCATTTCATCGATACCTTACAAGCATTTTGCCTTTATTGTTTTGACCTACTCTTTAACTTGCAGGTATAACAGCCTTACTGAACTAGAAATTATCCAGTCTTCATTTCGTAAGAAATATGATCATGGGTATTTCTACTTCCGAGATCCAAAGCACATTGAAGACAAATTTAAAGAATCATCATCAAGTGAACCAGTGGAGTGGGCCAGTTTCATCAGTGAGAGTGATTACTGTGCCAGAAAAATGAAAGAGCTCAAACAACAGATTATTGACACAGGTTTCTGATATTTTTTGTGATTTTAAAATCAGTCTGACTGATAATCTAAGTTTCCTGTTCTCCTTTTGTAACTTGTATATTCATTTGTATTGGCCATAACATGCTGAATTACAAACAGCAAGATGCCGAGTTTGATTGTTAGCATCCAAAACTTCAAAATTTTCAATTACAAAATGTATCAGTGAAAACGTTGAACATTGAGAAACACAGTAATTTCTAATTACCATAAATCTTATGCCAGTATTTTTGGAAGACAAACCTAAAGATTTTGAAAATTCCACTTGATGAAATTATTGAATAATGTTTAGCAGCCAGTGTGTGGCCTTTACAAGCCAAGTGGCCCATGGATATTACTGGACTATTAAAATAGTATTTCTTACCTAAGAAATTTTGTTATGATACAAAAGTGCTATCAAACAGAAAGCATAGCTTTCAGGAGATTTTTCACTGGCACAAATTTAGTATTAGGATTGCAATAAGCCACCTTGGTTCTCCATCTCCTGGTTAGCCTAGTTGGTAAGGTGCCAGTCTATTATGCGGGAGGCTCGGGTTCATTTCCCAGCTGGACCAACACTCAGGGTCTTAAAATAATTGAAGAGAGGTACTGCCATTGCTTTAATATCTGCAAATGGTTAGACCTTCACGTCTTCTCAGATAAGGACATTAAACCATAGGCCCAATCTTCTGTCCTTCTATCAGGGGACTAAAAAGAACCCATGAACATCCTTCGTAAAGAGTAGGGCAGTGATCCCAATGTTGTATGGTCTGTCCCTTCCACTGAGAGCTATATTAATATATAAAAATATTTGTGAGCCTTTGTAGCAGACGATCTAAGCCTCTCAACTGTAAACTCTGTATAATTGGTTGTAAAGTGTATTTGAACATTTATTTATTCATTGTTTTCATGTATGTTTGCTATATAAAGGCTTTGCAGTTACAGCGGCTTTACTTTGCTCCTTGCGGTTGATTTTATTTTGATATCAGTGCTGTTGTTTTGTGGCAGACCTTCCAGTGAGACATTTTAGAACTCTCGAAGATCTGGGTGAGCTAGTGTACAGAGACTGGATTAGCATCATCAACAACCTTTTCCCACCGATTTCCACTTCCATATTCAGAAGTGTAGAGAGTGAGGATTATCGTGAATGGGCAGCTCATGAAATGTTTGCTGAAAGTAGACGAAAGGTGGGACATTTTTTTTCATTTTTTCATCATCAGTGCCTTTTCTGTCTCCATTCAGGTAATCATCATCATCATCAATCCTATTATGGCTAGGTAGCATGTAGGGCCGCTACTAAGAATTTCCACCTCTCCCTGTCCTTTGCTAGGTGTTGTAGCTCTGCCATAGACTTTCCAAGTTCTTTTGCCTACTTTAAAATAGTCCTTCTCCATGTCTCTTTAGGTCTCCCTCTTCGTCTTTTCCCACTATCAGGGGTCCATGTTGTTGAAACTCTGGTGATTTCATTTAGGTGCTTCCTTGAAACATGCCCATTCAGATAATACGTTTATTTATTTAGTGTTGAATAGACCAGTACCAGCGAAGTTATGGTTTTTGTTAGGCTTAAAATTTCAACTTAATACTCAGTACATAAATTATTTGACGTAGACTTTCTACTTAACAGCGGGAGTCATCTAGTTATCTAGTTATCTAGCCTAGGTATTTTATGACCTTGCCACACATGATTGAAGCACTTGATCCCCAGCTAGTGGAATGCTAATTTGTTCTCTTAATCTACAGTAGGTTCAGGCCAGGTCTTTGTGTCCAGAGTTTCAGATAAGGGCTGGTGAATGGCAAATTTCACCGGTTCTCTCTTGCATTTTGAGGAGTATTTGCCATAGCTTTACAGGATTTTGCCAGAGCAATTTTTAGGTGGAAGTAAGATGAATTGTATACAGTCAAATGTCTTAATGCATACAATTTAAAAGTAAAGATTTAACCATTTTGCGAGAACTGTTATAAAAGCACAGTGATAGATATTGCTCTGTCGTGGAAAACACTGCAGTATTCTGCAGTATTTCCTTTTTAAAATGAACCTGGGACTGCATTTTTCGGAGGATGACGTGTGTACCCAATAAAATTATCTGGGGCTTTCTATAATGACAGCTTTTTTTACCTCTACTTAAAGTTTTTAGCCAAAGTCCTAAAACATTTACTGAAGCCATGTTTGCCCTGATGTGTATGGCTTCCTCGATTCATCTTGTAAGCCTATCCTGTTCTGTGTGAAAGCTGTACATATCTAAGCTGGTGTTGTGGTCTGGATAATCGTTATTTCTATGATTGTTATCTTTAAGCTTTGTGAAATTTGATTAGGTTTCACTTTTGTCTTTATCAAAGATATTCATCAAGAATTTAAAGATCCGAGAAATTGGTGAAATCTTGACTACCCATGCCGAGGTAGGCCAGAACATCAAAAGAAGAACCAGTTTAACCCTTCCATCAATGATGACAAGCACTTTCATGACTAATGTTCCAGGAGATGAGAAGGGAATAATACCTCCACTGATGATACTTGAAGGTAGGAGATGATGACTGAGGATTTAAAGTGATTCCCGAGTTTTGTAGAAATTGAAGGAGAATATTCTTTCTTTGTACAACAAGTACATAGAGGACAGAGGTTGTTGTTGTCAAATGTGCAACCCATTCTGTGCTTAGATGAACCATTAGTGCTTTGTAAAAAATCTGACGCGTTTGTATTCAATGTTGGGCAGCATTTTCAAGGCTCGAAATTGCGACCGATACGGTTGCATTTGCGACTAAATATTTCCTTTTGTGACTAAAGCTTCGACAGTGGTCGCAATTTTGCGACTGGCTGTTATTAATTTTGCAACTAAAATTTACAACCATCACAAAAATGTGACCATGAATTTTTTTTAATTTCGAGTCCTGATTTGATGATTGTATAAAAGAAATAAGGAAATGTTTTCAAATCCTTAATAAAAATTCAGTGAGAAGAGATATTCGTGAGGTTCTTAGTATACAAGACATTTGAACACATGCAGAGACAAAGAACCCAGAAAAAAATCTGGACTCCAAATGTTTTAGTATAGTTATACAATAATGGCAAACAACAAATAAGAACTTTCGTAAAGATTTAGTTTTACAAGATATATGTACATGTAGACTTTGAGGTAAGGGATGCTGGCTCAGATGTGTGACAAAAATAGTCGAATCTTTTTAGTGCTTTTATGGGGTTGACCAATATAATGTTGCACTTTCTCCACAACTGTCAATCTTTTACTAGGATTACAACCTCCTATATTACGCGATTGCATCTTCTTCTAACAAACGAATTGCGTTCACAAAAAGTTAAAAAATAATAAATGCTGCTAGTATTCATAGAACTGGGAATTTATTGCACCTTGAGAATATCTTTCAAAAACGCGTTCTTACGATGTGTAAAGTGTTGTAAAAGGCATTCAAGTGGTTGAATGCTTTTGTGATCACTTTTAATCCTGAAAATATTTCACTTCTTTTTGTGTGTAGGCGAAAGGGGGTGTGGAAAGTCCAGTCTAGTTGCAAACTGGTTAAAGCATATCTCGTCTTCTTACCCCAAAGTACCAGTAATTCCACATTACGTCGGAAGCTCCACCTACAGCTATGACGTCACCAACTTCATGCGCCGCTGTACAAAGGAGTTGCGACTCCACTTCTTAAATTCCGACTATGACGATATAATGGAAAACAAAGATATTAGTGATTACAGGCGTGTTGTGCAAGCATTCCATGCTGCTCTGTCACTGGGCCCATGTATTATCCTTATTGATGGTGCGGACGATTTCGGAAGCTCTCCAAATATTCCCATGTTTAAAGTCAAAGAAATGAAATGGCTTCCAATTCAAATACCTCCTTCTTGTAGACTGATAATCACAACATCAAAAGCAGACATAACTTTTCAATCTTTAAGTATACGCAAAGACGCATACGTCGTTCAAGTTTCACAGTTGCTTGATTCCGCGGCTAAAAGGAGTTTGTTGAGAGAGTATGTTGAATTTGACTCAAAGTTTTTAAGTGAAGACTACACTATAAAAATAACGAGTGCCAAGCTTAGCCACTTGCCAATTTTTTATGTTGCAATAGCAAGCGAGTTGCGGCATTTTCATAATTACAAGAACGCTGAGCGTCAGTTGGACACTTACGTACAGGCTACAAGTCTCAGTGAGTTATGGACGTTAATTTTACGTCGTTGGGTTCGTGACTACGGCTGGCTCATGCCTGCAGCTACCCGAGGGCCTGCGGCAATGAAAGCCCAGGTGTCACGTGATCGTACAAATAGCGGTTGGGTGGCGGATGCTTTGAAACTTTTATCCGTTTCAAGAAATGGGCTGACTGTTGAAGAAATTCTTGGCTCCTTCAAAAAAATGGGTTACATTGGGAACCACGAGGTTACAACAGCGCATTGGATAATTTTCAGCCTGGTTTCACAAAACGTTCTTATCAACACTTCACTGAGTTTGCTAAGATTTTTCCACCAAAGTTTCCGTACCGCCGTTGAAAATGCTCTTCTTAGAAGCCTCACTGCTCCCTCGCAGGAGCGGATTATTTCTCCTTATAAGGATCTGTGGGAACGACAAAAACTGCAGTGCCACAACATTTTAACCAACTACTTCGACACGGTTCAGCCTGTAACAACACGAACAGTGGAAGAGTTACCATGGCAACACAGAATCAGTGGGAATGTGAATGGTTTATGTAAAATCTTATCCAAACCGGTAATATTTGTAACACTTATGTGTTCAGAGAGAGAAACCAACAAAAAATTAGATGTGGTTTCGTATTGGAAGACGCTGAAAGAAAAATCCCAAAGTCCGGTTGAACTGCTTCAAAGGATGGTAAAAAATTTGCAGGAAAAGCTTGAATCTGAAATAGGTAACAGGCAAGATGTCGATTCGTTCCTTTTTAGGGAAGATCTTTCTGCAATAGAAGTGCTGTGTAGAAAGACAGATGGAGATTCCTTCACACAAATGGAAGTTGCTGTGATTTCGTTCTTTACTGGAAAGGTCAGTCTTGACATGTTAATGTGGCTTAAAATTTATCCTTTATTTGACTTACCGTATTTACTCGTACTTTTCGCGCCACAAGTACGGCGCTTATTCGAGGGCTGCGCTTATTTAAAAATTGTAACAGACAAAGTTACTTTTTCTATATTTTTATTCAACGGTACACTTTCTATCTGTTAATATTCCTATGGACTGATACTAAACTGATTGCAAATCTAGAATTACGTGAGAAATTCACGCGGGAAAAATACCCGAGAGTTTCATGATAACGAGAGCGAAAATATCAGTGGTGAGTGCGAACTCCTTTGTTGTAAGGTGTGGCGCTTATTCGAGGGTGGCACTTATTAACTTTTTTGTCCCAGATACGGCACTTGTTCGAGGGCTGCGCTTATTCGAGTAAATACGGTAAACTATATTTTCCAATTTTTAAAACTTACTTTGTTTTGCAAAGTCTATCTTACATAATACAGTTGAAATAAGGATACATTACAGGAGAACGCAACCTCTGGGTTTCCTGTGGAGAACGCAACCCGTAATCTTGGGATTCCTGTGGTACTCGGTCTGAAAGGAAAACTTTAGGGCCTGGACCTGATAACTTACCACACTGACCTAACACTCGGGTAATATCATTCATTTCCAGCTTTTTGCCGAACAAAATGAAAACACAGCCGCTGAGGAACTTTTGCTCAGTGCCTACAAGTATGGGTATCCCGTGGCGTCCGTGAGGGACCTGGACCTCATTTTCAGGCTGCAGGAGACGCTGGGAAGTTTATATTTTAGTTTGTCAATGAACGAAATGGCAGAATATTGGTATCGGGGCGCCCTGAAGACTGCTGCAGAGCAAACAAATTGTATAGACAAGGTAATTGATGGATAAAACAGTATGTTTTATTTCTAGAAAGGGAGCGGAGGTAATGGTAATAATTTCGTAGTCATACACGACTATATCAGGTTCTTGTTTGCTGTTGTTTATTGTTGATTTAATGGGTAATGCCCGCTGCCAACGAGTATGGCTGACGCAGATGTATAATCCCTGCTTTCCTTCCACAAGGTCCCCAGTTTGATCCTGGCTCTAACGAGATTTGAATATTTGTGCAATCTCTATACTCCTCCTAAGCCAACTCAGCTTTCCATCCTTTCGGGGTAGGCAAATTAGTACCAGCGTTTGCTGGGAGCTAACCTGCGATGGATTAGTGTCCCAACCAGGGGGAGTCAAAGACTCTCATCTGCTCAGCACTACAGAAACCGAGGATAAGCGCCGACTCCATCGGCCACCTGGCTCGTAAAGGATTTAGCTTAACTTCTACCAACGTAACTTGAGTGACTATTTCTGCTAGTGGCGTCAAGTTAGTTACTAGCACACATGTGCTTATATAATGTTGATAAATAACATTTAAACCACATTCCTTAAGGAAAACGTACTAATACACATGTACTGTCTATACCTGATGTTTATCATTTAAAGAACTGAACCCTAAAATTGACTTTTTATCGTTTGAAAATTTAGGCATAGTAGAACAATTATATGAAGTTTTTTTAAGCTGTTAGCCGAGCAGTTCAGAAAAATTTAATGTTTTGCAATCAATAGACAAAATTTAATGGACGGCTCAATATGTGATGTCAGCGGTTGCTTATGACTTAGGTTACGATATTAGGATGATTTTAAAAACGAGAAAAAAAACGTGGTTACTGTGCGGCTTTTGGCTGGTATTAAAGAAAAAAACATCACAAGACCTAGATTGCCCAAAAAAATCAAAATGTCAAAGCGAACTGCCATATTTATGCTCTGAATATCGTCACCTACGTCATACTACACCGCTGACAAGCTCATTTGCGACCACGATATCAACCTTTTTCTTGAGAGTTTGCTTCTTTTCTATATTAAATTTCTCAATGTTATTCGACTAGTTTGAAAAAAAAAACTTCACAGAGTTAATCTAATACACATATAGATTCAAATAATAATAGGTTACTTTTAGCATTCAGTTCTCCTTTAAACATAATTCTCTGTTTACCAGGTTTGGTAAATATTTGCGATTTCTTGAATAATGACCCTCGGATATCTTCTAATGCAAGCAGACAGCTACAGAACGGAACTAACCAGCTTGTACAAGATACAGGTAGATGGACAAATTTGTACTTATTGATCAAACACGGGTCGTGCTGTGGAAAAGTAATTTGTTATTGATTAGGTTTTTCATCTTAAAGGTGGTGTTATACGATCAACTTTTAACGCGACTTTTTGCGCAACGATGTTGCAGTAAAAATTGGTTGTCATGTAACATGGTGCCGGAGCCGGCTTTTCGCGCAATGTTTTGCTGCACAACGCGTAGCGAGTTTTTGAAATGGCTTCAAAAATGTTCAACACAAAATGAGGAATTTTGAGAAAGTTGGCTCGTGTAACATGTCACGCCAACATTTAACGCAACATCGTTGCGCGAAACGTTGCGTTAAAAGTTGTACCGTGTAACACAACCTTAAAGGGACTAAGTTTTTGCCGTGGTGCAAACAATGACGTTATGTATGATTGTTACGATTATGATTATTGAGACTGAATTTATACTGCGGTGTAAACAATGACGTAATGAATGATTGTCACATTTATGATTATTGAGACTGAGTTTGTACTGCGGTGTAAACAATGAACAACTTAAAGACCTTTTAGGCTGCATCGGTTTTGCAGAGATCATGTGTTCGAATCCCATTGAAGCATGAAGCCTTTATTATACTTTTCGTTCTCAATTGTTTACATTACATAAGTAACCGTGACGGTTCTTCAAAACCAAATATTCTGACTATGTGACAATGTTCAGTTTCCAAACTCCAAATATTGGCGTAAAATTATTTGTTAGGAGCATTAACTCTTGTACATTATTTGAAAAAGTGATCCCAGAAAGAATGGATTTAACTAAACATAAACTTTATGCCGACACTGTCTTCCCTAGGCGAATCTTCGGGACCCACTCCATCAACCATATCCCTGACATTCCAGTTCGATGCGACACCAGCTACACGAGAATCCAATCCAGGGAATCACCAGAGACCTTCAGGAATTTCAACACAGTACAAACACATGTTCAGGGCACATCACAGATAACACAAGGCTATTAATTTACCCTTGTCAGAAGATTTCAGACATTTATGTTATTGAATACATTTTTCAGCTAGGAAGTAATTATAGAAGAAATGTTCGTGTTGACACAATCTTAATTTTCTCAGAAGAAAACCTTCTGAGTTCCTAAAGGGTATCGAACCCATGACCTTCTATTACCGATCAGACCCCCTTACCTACTGAGCTACAGGAACTCACGTAGGGAACGGGTCACTTAACCTGGTTCTTATAGAATCAGAAGGTCATAGGTTCCATTCCCGTTAGGGCCGACTCAGAAGTTTTTTCTTCTGAGAAAAATAAGCTTGTGTCAACACGAATATTTCTTCTATATTTATGTTGTTATTGTTCCTAAGATATGAGTATCAGGGCTGTAGCAAGGGGAGTGGCCGG
>JAOBAY020083034.1:0-10677 GCA_025331085.2 Zoanthus sociatus
GGCTGCGGCTCACAGGCACAAATGTAACATCGGCCGATATCGTTGCATTCTAAGACCGTGCCAGCGGCCTACGGCCTAATAAAGAAGCCTAAGCCGTGTTTTACACTGTGATAAAACACGACAGGCATTTGAGAACACGAGGGAAATGTAGAAAACATGAGCCGCACATTTACACACCGCGATTGGCGGAAAAACAATAAAACACGCTTTTTCTATGTTTTATTCTTTGATAAAGCATGGATGTTTGACCAATCAGAGTGCGCGTAGGTCTTGTTATACAGTACTGTTTACAAATGGTTTAATCTAGATCTAATCACCAAATATTGGTTAAGTGAACAAATCCAAAAAAACAGTTTGCATAGTATATTAGTTTTAGAGCAAGAATTGTGCAATGCAAATCAGGCAGCGTTTACACGTAGGCAGCTATTTTTGTAAACGTACATTTTTTTAAAAATGTTTAAAAACATTCATAGGTCTGGGATAGGGTCAGGGTCTCGAGCTTAGGGCTCACACCCCTATCCAAAAACTAATAGAGAACCCCACCCCCCAGGCTTTCAAGGTGCATAACCTGGTCTCTGTTTACTCTAAAAGCACCAAACTTAGTCAAATAACAACTGCTTTCAACGTAATCTTTTGTGTGGTCAGTGGTGTCGTCAGTTAATCTCTCGCCAGTACCCTGCGCAATCTTGGAATGGCCTACAGTCGAAACTTGAGACGCATTAGCCGTTTTTGTAGCTACAGCTGATATCAACGGTAGCTACTTTGTCATGGTTTTGTGAAAGAGGATGACGGATATAACTAATAACCACAGGGTACCCAAATAGACATGCATTGGGATACAGGAGTCACACAGCTAGGGTACCCAAGAAGACGGTCGTTTTGAAAATTAAAATAGACTAAGTACTGAAAGAAGCGTTTGCTCTATATCACTCGCCAAAGGCAAAAATTTTATTGCTGTAGCTACGTGTAGTCCATGACTACCTTTTTTTCATACTAAAGGACGCATTATCCGTTTGGACGAACTAGGACAAACTTTTGTCGTTCTTCTGGTTATACGTCTAGATCTCTAGCATAAAGACGGGCACAAGACGTATTATTCGTCCAGACGAAGTTTCTATCGAAATGCGTCTTTAACGACGCACTTCGCAAACTTTATATGCCTTACCTTGGATGTCCCTTTGGAGCCACCGTACAATATAGTTCGTGTAGATGGATAATACGTCTTGTTCCCGTCTTTATACTTGGGATATATAACCAGACGAAGTACAAACGTTTGTTTAAGTTCGTCCAGACGGATCCTAAGCATCCTTTAGTATAAAAAAGACCATTGATATTTCCTACAAATCTTATCACAAACTTATGACCATTTAGTTAAATGGTCATAAGTTTGTGAAAATTTTTCTTGGAAATATGTAAATGGTCTTTTTGTAAGATGCTAAATCTTTGAAAAAATATGTAATGCATGGTCCGAAGAAACTCTGTAAAAATTTATATTGCTGTAAAGATCGACAATTTCTATGTGTATTATATAGTGATGAAGCATAAAATAAGGAAATAATTTCATGCACTCCTTGTCAAAATTCTGATAATTTTCCGAGCCTTTAGGCGAAAAACAACGCGCGCGTAAAGTTGTTTCCTGGTTTTACGAGTTTTAAACCAGATTTGCACTGGAACAACTCTCAACTTTTTGATTGCGAATCACTTAAATTTTGAGCAAAATGCAAATAAGGCTTAATAATTTCTACTGAATATGTTGATATATTGTCGCTTAAGAAAGACGCTGACGAAACTCAAGCTCAAAGCAGAAAAGTTTAAAAAGTTCGAGATACTAAGAATTGTTGCTGAAAGCGTTTTCACTGACTTAATCACTTTATGTTTTACTTTGATGGAAAGGCAAAAGCATTAATATTAGCTTGTCCTCAGTTCATAACCACATTACAGTTATGGAAATTGTAAATTAGCCAATACTCTGAGCCAATTAATTGTATTTTTTCTAGTGTTTTGTTTTTCTGCTGACTTTTTTTCACTAACTATTTAAAATCTGGAAACTCTTTTGAAACCGTTGCCATGGCAATTTACAAACAAAATTCCGAGTAACGTACGTGTCACTCATAGTATTATTACAACCTCAAATGAGCCCGGGTGCGAGGTTGGAATTATTTGAAGGTTAACGCACTCAAAAAGCGGCCGAGTGCGGTATGCGGCAAAAGTTCGAGTCCATTTTTAGTGAACGAGTGCAGGTAAAACCCCGATAATTCACGCTGCCTGGTTAGCCTAGTTGGTAAGGTGCCAGTCTATCGTGTGGGAGGCTCGGGTTCGATTCCCGGCGGGACCAACACTCAGGGACTTAAAATAATTGAGGAGGAGGTGCGACAACTCCGTGCAGGTGCGAACCTCGGTGCATTCCAACGTGTAGTTATTGCATTTACTATTGTTCTTTTCCGTAATCGTCGGCGTCGCCGTCCTTATTTCTTAAGGTCCCTAATATCTTCAAATGGTTAGACTTTCACGTCTTCTCGGATAAGGACGTTAAACCGTAGGTCCAGTCTCTCGAGAACTGAACCCACGCATTTGTCGAAAAGAGCAGAGTAGTGATCCCGCTGAACTTGTGGTCTGTCTTCTCCACTGAGGGCATTTACGGTTATTAATATATGTGAGCTGCTGTTGCGGACTATCTAAGACCCTCAATTGTTGAAAACTGTATTTATTTGTGATATCCATATGTAAAAATGCGCAATATAAATATTAAATATTATCTTATTATCATTGAATGTGATTATTTTAAAACTGAACGCAGAATGATTTTGACAAGATTTTAAAATTTACTTTGTGAAAACATTTTACAACGCCGAAGCCATGGTGTAATGGCAGTGATGTGTTGAATTTATACCACAGCTATTACACCACAAAAATGACGTCAAGGTGGTTGTTTCGTTATAACCTAGTGTCACGTGGTACAAATCACCCAATTGGGAAATCGGAATGCGTACAGTGTATGAAAATTAAATAATATTATCACTTATTGTCCAAGACAAAGCTGTAATGAAGACGGTCCTAACTTTGTACAATTTTCTTGTAACACGCATGTCTTAAGACTTAACTAACACTGACCGAAAACATTTTCTAAAATCTCACTGACAATCAACCTGACCTTTTTAAACTGTTACAGTTCCTTTGCTTGTAAACACTCTTGATGGCGATTTTAAATTCTTGAGTGAATCTCCAAAAACTAAAAAAATCACGCTAAATATTGAAACACTGATACTGTTCTTTCTGATATCCGAAAGAACTACAACATTTGGACGTCTAGTATTTGTGAATCAATTTTCCAGTGTATTATAGGAGCCTTTTTTTGCTATTATCACTAAAAGGAAGTATTCGTATGTGTTTTTAAAACCTCTTTAATTAAGGAATTTTTTTCTGGCCCCCTAGGCGGTTTTGTACTATAGAAAAATACAATCTCTAGCCAAGGAAATTTTAAATTCCAGATAGCAAATCAAGACAGTGTAGCAAGATCGACATAATTACAAATGGCTTGAAAAACCTCAAAGTTGCGTACAGTTTAGTTTTAATCTGATTTCATCGACCAGAAATATGTTTGGAAAGGTATGTGTTCTAGTAAATGGGGCTGAATGTCTTTGGGCGTTGTTTGCGGGCCATTAATTTCCCGCCTAATTAAAAAGTTGAAATCTGTATACGGGAGATCAAAAAACGGAAGAAATTAAGAGTTGAATGTTGAAAAATTACATAAATACAAGAATATACCTCAAGTGTGGAGTATCAACAAAACTACAAAGAAACATCTGTTTGTCCAAATTAAAACTTAATACAGTGAAATTATTCTATGCATTTAAAGTTTTAAACTTCCCAAAACAATATATATCTAAGAACTTACAAATAGATTTTATGAGAAACCATTATAAACATTCCATGAATTAAGACTATTACAAAGAAAAATAACCGAAACGATTAACGTTCCAAAGATTTTAAAAGTGTTTATTATATTGCAAGGGAAGCTTTTCACCTCTCGCGCGCAACACAGTACAAAATTTAAACAAAGAAGTATACATTCTTCATTTTTTCTATCTCGAGTGTTTCTTAAGTAATAGAAAGTTAAAGAAAATTGCATAATGATATAGCAAGTTGTTCCTGTATGAGTAGGCGCAGAAAATGGTTTAATTTTGTGGAGTGGAAAAAGGAAAAACTTCCTTTCTTGCCATTGTCACAGGGTCAATCGACTTGTCAACAATGAGAGCTCCCGCTAATGGTAGTATGAATATTTACTGGATTGATAGGAAGCAGACTTTTGTGCTAATTAAGGTAAAAGCTTCTCTTTTTGAAAAAATGCAAGTGATTTATTGTGCGTATGTCACACACACTGAAATGACAGTAGTTCCAGAAACTTGGAACAATCGTATACCTGCACTGGAAATTCTCAACTCGAATGTAATATGACATACTAAAATATCTCGGCATTTCTAATAAATTGGTTTTAATTGTCAAATAAACCATTGGCGTTGCTCTTACCTTTTAAAATTACTGTTTCATCCGACAGCGATTTATAGAATTTCAAGGAATTAGAGGGCAAATTTGATATTTCAGTTCGGAACGATTTTTCCATACGTCGTCAACTAAGAACTTTTTTCTTAGAGTATCTTGCGGGTGCTCGACCAACCTAAAATTTGAAGCAGGTTAAAATGTTTGAACTAATTTTGAGAGATAAAAATACTATGCTTGTTTGCTTTACACAAACTAAAGCGCTTCAAGGTAAGACGCCTTTTAGCCATCAAGCCTCTGACGCAGGTGGACAAGTGTTTCTTTAAGTCACAGCACACTTTAAATAAAGTTTGCCTTGGCGTACTCTGAAATGAATTTTAATTTCAAAAATATTGATGCACTTAAGTTAATTAATAGTTGGTGTAATCATTTTGTTGTTTGCGGTAATTTATGTTCAAAAGCACCGACATTCGTATTGAGATAAAGAATGGTTAGAATAAATAAAATCGCGATTTTCATGTTTACATTTTAGTCAGTTTACAACATTATTCAGGAAAATCTTGACAGAAATCTAAATGTTATTAAACATGGACTTGTGGAGTGTCTTTATGTACAATTTGGTAAAAATTCGCAAATTCTAATAACCACTTCTTGTCGGAAGCCGTCGTTTTAGAAGCAAGAACAACTGACCTTTTTGTGTTCTTCAAAATGTATGCTTTTTATGTTTTGACATTCCTAATAGCAACATCGTGCCTTAAGCAAAAAAATATAAAATTTTCCAACAAACAAAAGTTAACTGGCGTTGGTATATATTAATATTAGTGAAATTATCTGAAACCGTTCTATAAATACTGTTTGGAATGAAAGATGTTACGTGGGATCAATGTATTATGTATTTTGAATCTTCGTAAAGAATCTATAAAAGTGTGGGATATATATAGAGTCTAATTTAAAAATCGGACAAACCGCCATTCTAAACCTTACTTCGAGTCAATGAAAACGCATTGCTTGTTTTTGTTTTTAAAAAATAAAGTCTCTCTTTTTTAATATTAACTACAAAGCTGTATAATGAATTTCTTTTAATAAACAGACACTTTGAAAACCATCATAAGTGCCAATAATTGAGTTTCGCCTGCGAACCACTTGAAAACGACATACAGAAGTCGCCATCTTTTTAAACTTCCTTTTTTTTGACTCGTATAAGAGCAGTCAATCGAAAGGAATCATTAGTAAAGACTAAGTTGCTTAAAGAGGCAATTAGAAATAGCTTTGTTAATTGAAAAGCTACACAATGCAAATCTAATCGGACTCGATTGTTCAATTTTGGCTTTATTTTATATGAGGGTGATAAAAAAAATGTTTTTTTTTCGTGGTGTAATAATTAGATAACAGCAGATTTTTTCGATTGTTTTATATTTTTTATCTCGCTTGTCGGTTTTCTTTCTATAGGCATTGTTTTACAGCTTCAATGTTACGTTTATAACTTGTCTTTGCTACTTGGTTCCTGTGGGCTGTGAGAGAAGTCTAAGTGTAATAAAATTTGAGCTGATGCATTTTTAGGTGTAATTCAATATAAATTCGATAATTTTAGTTGAAGTGCAATTGCGCCTTTCACTCTCGTGTGTAATCATCTTGCTAGAAAGCATGTACGGTCTCTGGCTAATGCTTAGGGGTTGTAATGAAAGTCCGAATAGTGGTTAAGAAACCGGGTATCTTACTGATGGGAACAATCAATCAATACAACAGCACCATACAGCTATTCCCGTATAAAATTTTTTGTCGCAGTATAGATTCTCAAGTTTGTACGAACTTTTTAAAGGAGCGTTTTAAACTTGGGCCGAGAAGAAATGCCCTCAAATATTTCGAGTAAAATATCCTTAAATATAAATAGTCCATGAATAACCGTTGAACATGTGCGCGCTCAGCAAGAAAATGTTTATAACTCGCTACTTTAGTGAAGATAATATTCTTAGACCGTGTCTCCCGCTGACAATGTCTACAGCTATTCCAGGCTTTGATTTGGTATTGCATGTAAATTCAAGTTCTATATAGCTTGTAAATTTTGGCGATTTTATCTATATACCGCTGCTGGCGATATTCTGGCTTCACTATTATCAAGATCCTAAAGTGTAAAAAACAACAGTTCTTCGTCTTTTCTCGGTCTTGAGTTTGAGTGCGACCGCAAAAATTTTTAAGCCTTGCGGTCTTTTCCAAAATAGGAGTCTTGTGAAAAGGATATTCTGAAATATTATATTAACAAGCATAAATCCATTAATCAAGTGCAGGCATATCCATGGTACTCTCATTATATGATTTAGCTCTCAGATAAATACTTGGGGATTCAAATAGGCCTTAATAATTGTTTCCTGAAGCGAAAAAGTGACGAAAATCTCTTTACGCATGCCAAATCTAGAAATTCAACAGCAGTAACCGAGCAGGATGAAAGATGGAGTCGTTCAGTCCTTCACTCGATAACAGCTTAAACCAGTAAAATTTCATTACATTTAATAACCATAACATTTATAAACACATATTAAATAAAACCGAAATTGATTTAATATTCTCATGAAAGTATACCGCCTTGATATGAAATGGTATACACACTGCAGGATTTAAGACATAAAACGGCTCCGCGGCGGCGTCAATCAGGCAAATTGTTTTATGTTTGGCGCCTGTAGACACTTAAGGATTTTAGTTCTAACCATAAAGTCGCAAACAAAACTTTACACATAATCAATGTGTCTAGATGATTCTAAAGATTGTGTATCTCAGTCGAATGTTTGGCATACACCTATCGTACTAACCTATCGACCAAATAGATAAGTTCAAATGGCAAGCAATCAAATTATGTTTCACGGTGCCAAAAACCAAGCCCAGTTTAAATCTATTTACATCAAATAAATGTTAAGAACGTGTAGTAACCATCGTAAAAAGTATAGCAAAAAGGAGAGAAGCTTTAGAATTTTTTAGCGATAAATGAATTGTATTCTAACACGGCTGCCTCTAAACGATACCTAATCCAGCTCTCAGACCGGCAACAAATATTTATCATAATTTCAAATCTGTAAATGCAACTAGCTCTAAATACTTCCTGTGAAAGAAAGGTTCAAAGGCTGCGCTACTAACCAGTTTCCTGAACAGCTTAGTTGGTAAGAGATGGCCAGGGCTTTTAAATGAATTTAAAAAGGAAAATACTGTTTTTGCAACGGTTATATACCTTCGCCTTCGGCTCCTCTGGGCATAAAGTCAAGAAGTAGGTTATTTTGGCAACTTCGTTTGTTTTTTGGGCGAAACGTAAAAATAGATATCTGTAAAAAATATTTGTGCAAATTTTAATAAGAAAAACAGTTTTTAGATATTTGGCATGCTTCAACGGTATTTTTACACAAAGCAGCTAGAACCTATCACAGCTGGCTAAAATATCATAGATCGACATTCACTGACACACTACTTTAAAACAATCATATAAAAGATCTAGCATATAGCAAAACAATTTAGTTTTTATTCCTTGTCAGATCTGTGTGATCAATCTGCGTTGCTAGGAAAAGAAAAAGTTGTTGTTAAGAAGTTATAATATGTTCATTTTTTAGTATTCATCTAGTTTTCACCGAAGTGTCTGTCGTTTTCACTTTCAGCCATATTTCAATCAATTGTCAAACTGCAAAAAGTTCTTATCACAAATTGCAGGTTGTTGCTATACGCACAAATTTCCAGCTGCGATACACATAAAAATTTTTGCAATAACCGGCAAAACAAATCAATTTCCGCAAAATTTTTACTTAGAAATTCAAAGAAGCCACACCCACGTAAAACAAGGGTAGTGTGATTTTACTGCCATAACAACCCCAATATAAAATGATCGGTCTTCTTACTTCTGCCTTCGTATAGATTCTAGGAAGACAAAAGATCTAGGATGAAGGGTGAGAGAGTAGACCCTCCATAAAGGTCTTATTTCTAGGCCTCTGTTATTTTAAGATGAATTCACGCTTTGCATGGGCACACTCAATCCCCACGGGATAAATGAACGCTTCACTTTCTGTTAAACTTTTGTCGTCCCGGAATTTTTTTTGTCTTTTTAAAACATTTCATTTTTTCACACATTTCTATCCTTTTATTTCCTTTTGTGATTTACATACTCATCCCATTGTGTCATCTTGATTTGCTTTACTATATAACCACCTCTTTATTTATCTTTCATGCATTCTCTCCGACGAAGAACTCCAGTCCGAAACGTCAGTCTAAAAATTATCTTTCACTGCGGTGTAAAATTTATCCTTTTTTTAAAAACTGTTTTTGTAGAAACACCGACGCAGCATTCCATTTATGACATTTAGTTTTAGACAGGACACCAAGTTCTTCCGCGAATGTTACTCGCTCATTTAGTTGATGTTTTCGTAGAATGGATGTGGAGGATGAAAGATGAGACCAAAATAAAATATGGCAGAGGCGGCCATTTTGAAACAAAAATTAAAGTCTCAAATTAACGAAGAATTAACCCAAGTAACATCGACGGAAGAGGTAGGTATCATGTCGAGAAATAACTCAAGAGGGACAACCTTAGAAATAAGGTTATTTTTATCATATTTTTTTTATTTTTTACAGAAATTTTATTTTAAAATGTCTGTAATTTCTGTCCGGTATTTTATTGAACATATATTAAGCTGTGACAGAAATTTGTCTTAATAAGATCCTTATAAAGACTGGTTATGGCCAGTCGAAATATTGTATAAACGGCTCAAACTTCACTCACGTTCAGTGTAAGGTCAGTTTTAATTGATTTTGAATTTGTTTTTCACTCAAAGATTGTTATTTTTTGTGTGGCGTGTGCCGCAAATACAGGTTTTTACGGTTTTATCCGTTGGTTTTCCTTACTTTACTAACGTTAACGTTGTTCAGTTACTGTGCTCACCAAATGGGTTGCTCTACCTGAATTTCAATTGGTACAGGATTTAATGGAGCCGAAACCAATTGTAGAATTGCACACAATTTAGACATCGTGCTGATGAACAGTCACTATTTTGTTCAGTTTAATTTTTTCAGCAGAATTTTAGTTATGTCTGTTCAAATATCTTTTTGCGAGTCTCATCGGACAAAATTATTTCCGACTGATCACGATCGTTTGATCCAACGTTAGCAAGTACGTTGATAGTACACGGTTTGCACTGTTTTTTACCGATTCATTGAGTTTAGGAATAAGACCTATATGGAGGATTCACTTCCTTATCTTTCATTCTCCCTTGAAGAAGAAAAGCAAACATTCTCCATTTGCTATCTCTTATAGAAGTATCTTAAAGCGGTGGCTGACGTTTCTCGCATGTTTTCAAAAATCAAAACGTTTTTAAGACGAATTGCAGTGTATAAATGTTCATAATATAGATAGGATCTTGCGTGCGCTCTGATTGGTCAAAAATCCATGTTTTATCAGAGTATAAAACACAGAAAAAGCGTGTTTTATTGTTTTTTGCCACCGGCATTCCTCTTGCCAACATTTTTGTTGCAGATGGCGGAAAAAATTTTATTTGAAGACACTTAAGATGGAAAAATGCAAAGCAGCAGATACTTTTGAAGACGAGACGAGAGTAATTTATCAAATAAGCGAAAACTGTCGAGAATCAAATTGCGTCAGTTTGTCGATCTGTGTGCTTTGGTGTTTCTACTCGCGGCATATACAATCTATATCATAAAGCACATAAAAATTAAGAAGCTTAAGCCGTGTATTACACCGGTATAAAACACTCCGGACTTTTGACAACACTCGAGAAATGTAGAAAACACTTACCTGCGGCTCGTATTTTCTACATTTCCCTCATGTTCTCAAATGCCCGTCATGTTTTATCACAGTGTAATACACGGCTTAGGCTTCTTTATTTGTTAAATAAATATTAGGTTATAAAAAAAGGAGTCAGGTTGGCGTAGTGGTCATCAGTCGATCGTGCCTCCCACCTCTACGACCCGGGATCGATACCTGGGCTCCGCATGTTGGCTGAGATTTGTCGATCTCAGTCTGACTCCGAGGGGTTTTTTCCGGGTACTCCGGTTTTTCCTCCCTCTGCAAATTCGACTTTCATGCCAAGATCTGAGCCTTCCCCAATTAAACATTCGCCTCTGGTTAGGAAGAATGGGCAGCCACTTCCATCGTAATTGACGTTAAATAAGGTATGTATTTTCGCATACCGACTT
>JAOBAY020083043.1:0-10676 GCA_025331085.2 Zoanthus sociatus
TTAGGTGTCTATATACTTTAGCCGGCCAAAGGCCTACTAATTGGGGACACCATCTTTACCACTCAAAGATGGACGGAGACTTTAAGCAAACTCTTGTTGAAATGCTTTACCCCAAAATATTTGAATCAACATAAAAAGCAGCGACTCGTGGATATATCAACCCTAGATTTAAAATATTTGAGCATAATAATACAACCATGCAAGCCCTAGGTATTATATTCAAGAGAATAATCTGAGACAGTCGTAAATTTTGCCCTCTTTTTTGTTGGGCAAATGGCTTGTAATAAGAAACGTTTTAGTAATGCGTCGCTTGGAATCGAGAAAATTGCTCGTTCCTTTACAAGATTAGAATTGCTCAAAGAAAGGCTCTCTTCATGAGGTAAACCTTTCTTGTAACGCAGCCAATCAGAACACAGCATTTACTTGTTTGCTTATAACATTCATTACAAAAACTGACTTTGTTTTGTTTGTCTCAATTTTCCTTTGTTTTAAGTTTATAAAATTCATTAAAAGCTTGCATATTTTTTCTAGTTGTCAGCAATTATATATAGTTTTTTTTGCAACTTATTAAAAAGCTATCAAGTTTAAATTAGTCAAAGAAAAAAACTATTTAGATTAAAACAATTTCCGTTAAGATAATTTAAGAAATGAACGGATAACAGTCTTTTTTCTCACTTGATCTGACGAGAACATTATCATTGCACAATAATGTAAATACTTTAAAACTATAAGATATAAAACGATCAACATTATAAATAATGTGATCTACATAGTTTACAAGTTTACTTATAAAGACTCTAAATTTCACTCTATTAAGGTTCCTGTGTTATCATTTAGTTCATTTGACCTCAAGAGAACATAAGAATTTAAGAGTCAGAACAATTGAATTTACTAATAAACCGACGGTAAAGCGTACAAAAAAACCAGCATATTGTTTATTTAGGGGACAATATTTCATCTTATGTCGTAACAATTTTTTTGAAAAAAAGAGCTACCAGATTTGCTTTAAATTTTGAAACACTATAGATTGTAGCACGAGATTTATTTGAATATAACGTATTTAGCAGTTTTAATGGGAAACCAAATTACCTAAACTTTGGCCTTACCTGTTTGTTTTTCTCCGTAGATTTCACAAATGCAAATGTAAAAAATGTAAAAGCAAAAATTTCGATTAAAATGAAGACCAATTTCATTTCTCGGCGTCCATCACAAATTTGTTCAATCTTGAGTCTGTCTAATTGCGATAAATCACGTTTGTGGTTTAATTTTGGTACAATAGACTCGTGTTGTACATAATGTCAACCGATTTTTAATCCGATTTAGCAATCTTACGTCATGTAAAAAGAACTCTATATTTATTTATTCTCTACAACTTGCTATTAATTGTGTGGGTTAGAAAAAAGCCGCTGCTTTTTCTAAAATAAAATAATAAGTTTCCTGCAGCTATTTTCAGTAAATGTAACATCTGCAAATTTTAAGATTTTTGATTTTAAAAACCGTTGAACGCCGTTGAACGCTCTCAAGTGTTTGATTTTTTTTTGACAAATTTAATAATTGGTTAGACAAATTTTCATACTAAATGGATAATGACGTTTACCAAAACGTAAAATGAATTGGAAACTAATTATATAGCCCAGAAAAACGCTAACAACGTTAATTCAAGTGATATTTCCGAAAGTGAATCTTGCTTAGTTAGTACTAGGTAATGTAAAAGAGTTAGATGTGATGACAACAGGAAGTTTAAAGTAGTTGGAAATATATAGGCCGCCTTGTCGTGCCATATGCCTCTCATTGTTTATAATCTAACGAAAGATGTTTATCGTATCAGTTTATTATGACCTTGTTTTTTGTAGAAAATTTTGACCAAATAACTTTTATTGCTAAAACGTTTGAGGCTAACTTAGAATTGAAAAACATAAACATGTTAACATCACCTACAGCTTCACTGACGCCTTTCCTTTTCTCTACTGCTACTTTTTGTATAAAACACAAATTTCACAAAATAATTAATTTTCACTTTGATGCAAATACTTTAAGCAGCACTCAATCTCGTGTACCGACCACAATGTCCTTGTTGGGTTTATTGCATTCAAAACAGATTAGTAAACAGCAGGTGCGAGTTATTTCAGCCCACTTGGAAGAAGAGCAAGGAAACGATCTAGAAGAAGAAGCGAATCGCGAAGATCCAAGATCTAGAAGAAGAACAACAACAAGAGGAACAAGAAGAAGAAAAACAAAAAGAACAAAAAAGCACATAAAGAACAAAAAGAGCAAAAAAAACAAAAAAAACAGAAAGAACAGAAAAAAAAAACAAAAAAAGAAGAAAAAAACAAAAGAACAAAAAGCAAGAACAAGAGTAAGAGCAAGAGCAAAGAGCAAGAGCAAGAGCAAGAGCAAAGAGCAAGAGTAAGAGCAAAGAACAAGAGCAAGAGCAAGAACAAGAGCAAAGAGCGAGAACAAGAGCAAGAGCAAGAGCAAGAGCAAGAGCAAGAGCAAGAACAAGAGCAAAGAGCGTGAACGAGAGCGAGAGCGAGAGCGAGAGCGAGAGCGAGAGCGAGAGCGAGAACAAGAACAAGAACAAGAGCAAAAGCAAGAGGAAGAACAAGAGTAAAAGCAAAAGCAAAAGCAAAGAGCAAGAGCAAGAGCAATGGCAAGAGCAAGAGCTAGAGCGAGAGCGAGAGCAAGAACTAAACAGGAGGAGGAGAAGGAGAAGAAGAAAAAAAATACTTAAAAAAGAAAGTACCTAGTTTAAGTTAGGGGATATATTACTAGGCTTGGGAACCTGAAATTTTAATTCAAATAAAACAACGTAACGATCCGTTCACTTTTCGATCTTATTGTAAGTCTTTATAATTATTGCTAGCTTCATACTATCGAATTGCAAGAGCAAGAGCAAGAGCAATGGCAAAAGCGAGTGCGAAAACGAGAGCAAAACTAAAACAGGAGGAGGAGAAGGAGAAAAAAAACTTAAAAAAAGAAAGCACCTAGTTTGAGTTTGGGGATATATTACTAGGCTTGGGAAACCTGAAATTTTAATTCGTAACGTAACGATCCGTTCACTTTTCGATCTTTTTTGTAGATCTTTATAATTATTGCTAGCTTTGTTATAATTAGCTTTATACTATTGAATTGCTCAGTCACTATTTTCATTCTCTTTTATTATGTAGACACCAACGAAATACCAGCATTTCTCTAATGAGGAACATTTGGTGTTCTGTGGAGATTTTTCACTTTCACAATGTGAAGATATAACAGTTGTAATGATTACTTCAGTCTAGCCAAAGAAATCGTTGTCCTTGTGCTGCTATTTTATCTGTGTCTGTATAAATAAACGGAATATTACATGTCAGCTTCTGGATAAACAAATTTGATAAGCAAATTTGATAAGCAAATTTGATAAGCAACTTTTGTTCACTATAAAAATTTCCGAGCCTGCAATTGGTCAAATCGATCACGTGATTTTGGTATATCTCTGAACATAAGGCTCTACCTTTAGAAAATTCAAACTACCGCCTATACCGGATTTACAATTGTTGTAATTGGTTTGTTTTATGGCGCAAACATTTAGGAGCGTAAATATGTAGGCTTTCGAGGGTTTCGCCTTGTTCATTATTTAGATTTCTCGTTCATTTTATCGCCAGCGCATGACTATATATGTGAACAAACTACGCATTTCCAGTAACTAACCATTAATTAATCTTCTTGTGTTCACTTAAAAATAAAACTTGTATCCAGGCTGGCAGGTAATACCTTCTACGTCACTTGGCTCCCGCCCGTACTCGTCGAAACAAGTCCATCAGAGCGTGCAGTGCACCCTGGTTGCATCTCAATGAACTGTTGTTAAAGTAGGGTGAATCGATGAGATCAAAAGTTTTCTACATTTTGATTATTAATTAACTGCTGAGTTTCGATTAGCTTTTGAAATATTCTAAATAAAATAAATTATATATCAAAAATTTGGAAAAACATGCCAAGCTGCCTTTTTATGCATAAACTTGACGAATTAAAACTAGTTTGATACACTCTTTTTTATAAGAATATTGTCTTTAGGACCGAGACTTGATATTCTTATTTTTTGTCTGATTTTAGGCTGAAAATATTTTTTACAAATATCCGATGACATGGAATTTCTGTTTTTAAAATGACTGTGATATCGAAGAGCTTCAAAGGTAATAGATCTGTATATGGCTTTGCCATTCGGGATTAGAGTGCAATTGCAGTACATGTAATCAGTAATGTTTGTTTTTTCCAAACATGCAACATTATATTCTTAACAAAATCTGAACCTCAAAATTATTCTTAAAATATTCTTAAAATTTGACCAATTTCAGTTTCAATATTTTTACAAAGTTTATTCTTATAAAAAAAAAGAGTTTATTGTTCAACACTAACACGAGAATGACCATACTGCCGATGGCGAAAACGTTAAGTGTCTACACTTTCAAGTGTTTAAAGTCGACTAAATCGTTAAAATCATTTACTCTAACAACTTTGCAGCGTATTTTTTTATCATCTTATGCAAGATCTTTTTGTTACTTTTAGGACGACTTCGAAGCAAATTCTCATTGACTTTAAAATGAGAAGTCAATAACAATGTTTAATTATGTCAATTAAAAAAACTAAAGATTTTAATTTTAAAGTTTTTAAACCGAACAGTCTGCGTTGCAGCTAATTTTGTTTTTTGAACTTGGCCTTCAAAACTGTATTCTCAGTTGTTTGCACATTTACATCAACCGCGACTAATAGCTATTCAATATACACTGCAATATTTAATTAAGTTTTAGGAAATCATGCAATTAAGTGACCGCTTAAGCTTCGAAACTAACAGGTCACGCGAAATTTTGACCTTGTAAATCTAATTTTCAAGTTTTTCAGTGTATGTACATTTCATCTCTTTTAGATCCTTATTTCATACATGGCTCAACAAACTTAAAACGAACGAGGTCAGCACACTAACGATGAGGTCGGTTATCTCGAAACCTGTATTCGGAAAGCTATTTTTAAGGTAAAAAATGTCATAACCAATATAGCAGAATTATTGATTAAAACCTGTTACAGTTTCCCGGCAGGCCTAATACTCGGAGTCTTAGAAATAATTGAGGAGAAAGTGCTGGTTTTGCTCGAACATCTGCAGTCCGTGGACTTAAAAGAACCCACACATTTGTCAAAAAAAGTGGGTTAGCAGTTCCTGTGTTGTGGGCTGTCATCTTCAGTGATTGTTGTTCCGCATATTCGCTTAATGCGACCCCTGTTGCGACATCAAGTACTAAGAACTTGGAACGATTTCTAACAAATAAAAACAAGGTTATCAAAAAAGGCGAATTATTGGTGACGTCAGTTTTCCGTTCTACTTAATTAGTATATATTTTTAAAAGTTAGCATTTTTTCGCTTTTAAAAGCACAGGTGAATAACATCTAATTTTTAAACTTGAGAGTTTGTATAATTTATTCTTTATATTAAGTGCGATCGCTTCAGATATATAAATAATATATGGTGAACACTGAAAATTTAGTCGATCTTTATTTAATATGTAAAGGCTAAAGTATATATAGTCAAAGTTAGAACGCCAGTAAATTCTTCAGAACCTCATTGTTCTTACATTTTTCGTCTGCCTTTTAGCCTTTATTTGTTCTTATTTCTGTGATCGGTTTGAAATTTTTCTTTGTTCACATTTGCATGCTTGCGCAATAGTAAAACTGATTGTACGAGGACCTTTTAATACTGTAATGATTACATGAATCCTGAGGGAAGGGGGGAGCTCCCCTGAAAAGTGGGTAGGGGTGCTCAAAGGAAGATTTTAAAAAGGTGGGAATAAATTAACTCAAATCCTAAGATCAGACCCTAAACGGTGCAACCACATTTAATTATTATTCTTCATTTAAAAAAAAACAAAAAAAAACATCAAGTTCGTTGAACTTTAGAGAAACAATGTTTACATCGCTATAGTTAATAAAGATATTTATGAATTGCAACGAGTTTAAAATTTTTATTTTTTAAGAACATTTCCAAGAACAATTTCTGACCCTAAAAGTTGCGGAGATGGTCGTGAGCCGTTCGTAGACCCTAAAAGGTGCGCAGGATCCTAATTTCAGACCCTAAAAGTATCGTCGAGCATCCCTACCCACTTTTCAGGGGAGTCCCCCCCTCGGGGGGAAAAATTGTCCTTCTGTAATTGTATGCTGAAAGACGACAGGAGATTAAAGTGTTTATTCATTAAATAAGATTGTTTGAATCTCTTCAAGTTGTTTTACCAGTTTCATTAGACAAATCTTTCTGCGTTGAAACAATACACAAATTAATAGAACAGTTCAATTTTGGTTCTGAGGTGAATAGCCGACTGGAACTCATTTAGTAAGTTCTAGTGCAACAATTTTGTCCGATTATCAAACAACAAGTGAATCACACACAATTTATCAGTTATTTAAGTATGATCTTTTTACCTGAACTGTAAATTTAAGCTTTAATCATTACAAAAAAGTTCAAATAAACTGTAATGAGTTCAACTGCACCATTTTGCTACTTAATAATAATTGTTTAATACAATTATTGTAAGATAGCAAACTGACACTCCTTTCAAATACTGCTGCAGCTGAATAGTGGTCAGTTACCACCAGTATCAGTTGTGTCTGATTGAAGTTGAAGTTTTAATGAGTAATTTATCGTTAATACCCTTTGCCAAAAAGAAATGAGAAGTGATGTTTTCTTTCTTTCAATTGATGCATCACAATTCAATATTAGGCTGTTAAGCTTCCCATTAGAAAGGCCATTAGAAAAATGAAGGCAATCCATAAGAATGTTTTTGTAAGCTGCTCGTGTTTTTCTTTTACCCATTCCAAATTTTGAAGTATTTGAAAAAACGTTCACTATCAGTTTCTATACATGGAAGGTGAGACACAAAGGTACTGTGCCATAGATCTTACTCTTAAATGGCTGCGATCCAAGCATTCTTTTGTCTTTATTCAAATTAGCCCAACTAGCCTCGTTCTTGAGTTAAACTTTAAAAGAATATGTTATTCAATTCAAGGCTAGCTGGGCTAATTTGAATACAGGCAAAAGAATATCAAAATCGCTGCCTTTTATGATAGGGTCTATGGCCTATAACTTTCCATCAATTTAAATAATTTGAATGAAAAGCTGGTCGCAAGGAAACTCAATTGGTGTGGTTAAGTTGACACTTTACTTCATCACAATGCCTCAAATGTGAAATTGGCTGCGGTAAATAACTCCCCAGCCATTTATCCAGTTTAATCCAAAATTAATTTGCGGCTGAATATTTTGTCAAAATGCTTCGCATCAGGCAATGTCTACGGCAGCAGGTTTATGGATTTCTAAATTTTATCAATAACCTCATAACAATAACAATACAATAATAATAACATATATAAAATAGGTCCACTACTATATATTAATAACATTATATAATATATAATAAAATATATAATGTATAATGATATAATATAATACTACATAGTTTTAAAAAGTCTTTAAAACATACTTATTTAAGAAGCCTTTGGATCATAAACTGTTTTTTAAATGTAAATATATAATTTGATTTTTATGAGACATTGATATTTTTTATAGAATCTTACTATAGCCTTAGTTTATTATTATATTATGATCAAATTTTTTAAATTATTCTAATCATTCAGTTTTTATGTAGATTTTTGTAACGTGCAGTTGTAAATTTTATATTGATAACTGTGCAATAGAAGTGCAATAAATTATTATCATTATTATTTTATTATTATCATTATTATTATTATTATTACTTTAGAATTTTATCAATAACATGTTCTACCTAATTATAACAGAGTTTGCTCATTCTTCAAAAAACTACACCATGGCGGAACATAAACTTTAACAGATGTGCCACACAAATGCATCTACCACGGTGCTCACTAACTGACAATAACAAAATTCTAGGAGTTTTCTAGGAATTCCAGGAGTAGTGAGCATGATCCATGATCCATATACATGCCAACCCCAAACCTTTGAAAAGCGGGAGACATTTTTACAAGTTCAGCAGCTGGAAGTCGACGGACGTGTTTGGTGCAGTTGGTAAGATCTCTGCTTTCCAACCACAAGGTCCCCAGTTCGATTCCGGCAGTTTGCCGAGATTCGAATATTTGTGTGACCTTCTTTTCCGCCTGCCAACTCAGCTTTCCATCCTTCCTGGGTAGGTAAATAAGTACCAGCGTTTGCTGGGAGCTAACCTGCGATGGATTAGTGTTCCGTCGAGGGGGAGTCAAAGACTCTCATCCGCTTAACACTACAGAAACTGGAGATAAGCGCCAGTTCATGGGCCACTAGGCTCTTAAAGGATTTAGCTTTTTTTTATAAGGTTTTTAATCCAGAGTAACGCATATATCTGGACAACAAAAATATTTTTGTTGAGGGAACGCCAACATGGCTGCAATGACGCCAGGTGAAAACGCTCTATTTCACTTGTAGTAGCCTGCGTGTAGATGGCTTCCGGTTTCAGGAAATACTCATTTAGACCGTCTGCGAATCAGTGCTGAATTTTATATTCTGCATCATGCTTCGTGGATCAGTTATGTGTACTCAATTTTGATTGGCTCCACTAGTCCTGTTCTTTTAACGAGCCGCGTGATTGGCGAATCTAAAAGATTTTAAAGTTCGAAAAGATGGCCAAAGAAGGCAATCAAATTTGAGTACATATACAGACTGATTTAAAGCGCGAAGTCTTCCCCTGATTCGCTGACGGACTTTAACAACAAAAGTTTGTCTTTGGCGCAGGCTAACTTACAATATATTTGCATTTGATAATTGTGACTTGTCGTTGCTGAAAGAAACTTCTTTTGACATTTACAGGGTGTTTTTAATACTATGAATGTTTTCAGTATAGTTATTTGATACCCGTTAAACAGTTCTTTTTTTTATTTTAAAAGGAACTAGTTGAATATGCGGATCGGTTGGGCTACCCACAGTCTGAGTATGTCATATTGACAACGTATCCTCGAGAGCCTCTTCCTGATCTGTTGTCAACGTTTGGTGAAGCTGGTTTTACTCACGACACAGCATTTGTCATCGAGGAACTGTAGCAACCAACTGCATTACAGGGTTGACAACACGGTCCTGAATCGATTCATGTGTCAGGGATCGCGGAGTAGGGAGGAGGGCTGGGGGAATATCCCTCACTTCCCCTCCCTAATAATTTTTCTAAAATTACCGTTTTTTTTAAAAAAAAAAACATTTTGAAAAATTTTACACTATTTTAACATGAATTGTAAATAAAACTGCTTTCATGTTCCATTATATTCTTTTTGTATCTTCAAACGTTTTGCGTTTGCAGTTATTTCTACTTTGGTATTCTTTTATCTTTACAGGCTGTGCCTGACAAAAGACGTTTTTGTAATAATTATTTTTAAAACCTTGTAATACAATTACAGCTGGAATTAATCATAGACTAACCACCCCCCCCCCCCCTTCCTTTTATCCTCCGCGATCCCTGTATGTTTGTCTGAAGAGTTTAGGAATCCCTGTTTGGAAAGCCAGGCACAGGCCACACAAGGATAAGGATAGACAATTTTAGTGCCAGGCATTTCCATGAATGAAAATAGAAAATCTTGTGTAGAAAGAAACAATGTTTTACATATGCAAGGCGAGCCGAATGACAAGCTACCCAAAGCCAGATATGCTAGATTTTACTTGGAGAAGATCTGATATAAAACAATGATTTAAAATATAAAAACTCATCATCAACCCTTGGCCTTCAAATATGGATTTTGATAAAAAGCTGTCATCTTTATCAAACTGCAGTAAACATCACGTGGAGATCTATTCTCTGTAATTAAAAAAAAAAAACTGAAGTAATATTTAGTGAAAAAGTAAAAATGGTTGGATGAAAAAAAACTGGAGAAAGAGGGAAGGAGAAGAAAGATAAATAAAGATGTCCGGCAGGAAAATATATGAAAAAAAAAATTAAAACACAAACGGCTGGTGAACAACTTGTTCCCAGGGATAATTCCAAGCCACGGGTAAAACCCGGGTTATACAAGATTTCAAGTTTAAACACCAAATGATGATAATTTAGTTTATTTTAAAAATAGAGATAAAAGACATTCCGTAAGACACAATAAAAATTTTTATTGAAGGTAAAAAGCTTATGTTCATATTATTGCATCAACAGTTTCGTCCAATCATGGAAAACCAGTCGGAAGCCAACAAAGCCGGAAAACTGATTATCTAAACTAGCACACGTGCTAGTAGTGTAGCTATCTTGAAGCCCCAAAACTGGACTTTACCCATATTACATGGAGCTTTTTCAATCTCTGGATTGACTTTAGGGGGCTACCCTTTATCGGGATAAACTTTTGTTCAGTTATACATGGACAATTTCAGCCCTGATTTCTAAAAAAGACATGGTGGCCAAAGGTTATTAAAGAAAAAATGTTAAGCTTCACATTGTTAGCAATAATGCATAACGTTCTTGTTATTGTATGAAAATCACTACTAATATTTCTGAACCCATCTAAATTTTTTAGTTTGCTGAATAGTGAATGGCATTGCTAATTTTGTTTTCTTTGTCCAAAAGGAATCTTTTATATTTAGTTACAACATTTTCAGACCTGCCAAGGTGAGCCAACAAAAATGAGTGAAATTTGTCGATTATATTTGCATGGTTTGAATTTTGCCTTTTTTTTTGCAGCCGACG
>JAOBAY020083053.1:0-10674 GCA_025331085.2 Zoanthus sociatus
TTTGTTGTTTCAACTCGCGGCGTGTAAAATCTATATTATAAAGCAAATAAAGAAGCCTAAGCCGTGTATTAGACTGTAATAAAACACTCCGGACATTTGCGAACACTCGAGAAATGTAGAAAACATTTGCCTGCGGCTCGTGCTTTCTACATTTTCCTCGTGTTGTCAAATGCCCGTCGTGTTTTATCACAGTCTAATACACGGCCTATGTTTCTTTATTTGTTTTATTAAATAATAAGGTATTTTTCCTATATTACATAAAAGCCTGCTCGCCCCGTCGTATGGCTTTTTGTGTCGCTTGTTTTTCGCTGAATATGTGAACAAAACAACACGTTTAACAAAATATGCTAACTTGTTAATTTTTTCAGAGGTTTGGTTATGTATGGCCTCCAGCAATTTCTGCTTTCTTAATGGCTGCCTCTGCCATTTCATTGGTTTTTTTGTTCTGGGGACAATCATTCCAAGGTATGTATATTAAAGAAACCAAATCCAAATGTTTAGCTAGGAAATATTTGCTAATTGAAATTTGAGTTATTAACGTGATTCTAATGACAAAACCATTGCTACTAAATTCGGTAAGAATTGATCACAATAATAGTGGTATTGATGGACAGCTCAAAACGGCGATGACTTTTGTTGTTTTTACTGCTCATATTCCCCCCCCCCCACACACACACACACACACACTATGTGTGTATATACTGCATCGTTTGATAAGTATTCTCAGCAGTTCAATTTATGTTATTGCCTAGGCAAAAGCCTTCTTCGTATTCGCTATTAAGATTTGTTTACGTCCGGCCACCAGTCAGTTACGCCATTCCTTAGTGGTGCACCCGCTCCTGGATCCGCCCCTACAAGTTATACCCTATTTTTTGCTTCAGTTTTGGACTTTTTGTATTCTATAAAAGAGTGAAACCTCATAATGTCAAAGTATTTTACTCACGAACTCTTGCTAAAATAGGTTAAAATCATCAAATTGTTTTCTTTTCACACCTGATCAATCAAATATGGTATAAATTTGATTTACAGAGGATAAAACGTAATTACAACTGTCTTTTGTGCAAGTTTTTCTGTAGTCATCCCAGACGTCTAAATTATACTCAAAATTTTGATTTATTAAGCCGAGCTCAAATTTTCCTTCAGTATTTTATGGGTCAAACTTATTTCCGAGGAAAACGGTTAATTATTGCATTGACGTAGTTTACATCTGCTGTGTTTGCAACCGGTGGATATTTATTCGATTTTAATTTAATTTACCTCACTTGAGATACTGCCCGGAACACAAAAGAAAATGTAAAGATAGATTTTAAAAAATTAAATATTCTACCATTGGAACATAGAAAAGAGATGGCAGGTATTGTTCTTCTAAATAAGTCTAAGTTGGGGTTGACGAGTGTTAATCAGACTAGTTATTTTTACCTTGTCTCAGAGAGTAAATACAAAACTAGGAACTTCGATATAGGCAATTACAAAGTGAAATTTTCAAAACAAAACTATCTGAAACACTGTTTTTATCGTGTCGCTTCACTTTGGAACAGTCTTCCAAAGAACGTTAAAGAAAAAACCAGTATCACCAGTTCATTAAAAATCAATCTCGGACGAAAACTCCTCAAAACTGTTCACCTTTTTTCTGATAAACTCCTTTTAACAATTTTTTACTATATACAGTTTTTATCCTAATATAATTATTAGTAAGGAGGTAGATGTCAGTTGGGACTTTTAGTTCTGTTTCTAGCTCCAGCTGCTTTTTAGTTGTAAATACTTTTAAACAAAAAAATTTAAAAAATTTAAAACGGGTTTGATTGGGTATGAAGTGAGGTATGGTGGTGATGGGGATTCGACTTGAAATGAAGTGAGATATAGTAATAGTGGGCGTTTGAGTGGAAATGAAGTAAGGTACTATATGGTGGTGATGGGGATTTGATTGGATGAGGTATAGTAATAGTGGGGATTTAACTTGAAATGGGGTGAGGTATTGCCATGGTGGGAAATGGACAGGAAATAAAGTGAGACATTGTAATGGTACCGGAAATGAAGTGAGGTGTTTGATTGTGGGGATTTAACTGGAAATGAAGTGAGGTTCTGTGATGGTGCGGATTTTACTGGAAATGAAGTTTGGTATATTAGTAGTGGGGATTTGACTGGAAAGGAAGTGAGGTTTTGTGATGGTGCGGATTTTACTGGAAATGAAGTGAGGTATATTAGTAGTGGGGATTTAACTGGAAATGAAGTGAGGTATAGTAATAGTGGGGATTTGACCGGAAATGATGAAAGGTGTTTTGATGGTGGGGGTTTGACTGGAAATGAAGTGAGGTATAGTAATAGTGGGGATTTGACTAGAAAGGAAGTGAGGTATTATGATGGTGGGGATTTAACTGGAAATGAAGTGAGGTTTTGTGATGGTGGGGATTTGACTGGATTTGATTGGAAACTAAGTGAGGTGTTGTGATGGTGGAGAATGGCGTTGGCGAAAAACGAGGGGTACTGGGAAGGAGGGAAAGAACGAACTGTTTTTCTCTTCTAATTTTGCTTTTTCTTACCCATTTGCGCTTCTCGATCCGCCTTTGAATATCAGCATGCAAAATACCTCAGTAATAGATATTGTCTATCTATGTACGTTATAACCACTGGCTCTTTTTGTAATAAGGCCTTAAGGAATGATTAACTATTTTTATCAACTCAATGTATCCTTAAATGGAAAAGTTAGCTACGGAATTAGTTCCGCATCGTAACACTAAGTTATTACAAATCCTTATACTAGCCCAGGGGCTCATAAATGCTGCTATACCTTTACTAATCGTTTCTAGTTATTGATTTGAAGCTTTGGTTTTTTTTCCAAGGACAAGCTTCCTGGATTATCGGACTTAAAAGACCAAATTTCAGAAATTAAAAAGAATCTGAGTGATGCGTGGAATCTAGTACATGATCCTGAAAACGTTACCACTAAAATTCAAGAAGAAGTAAAAAGAACGTCGGAAAAACAACGCGTTATCGTGAAAGGCATTGAAAGCGAGGTTTATCACCGACTTAAAAATATTCGCACTATGTTGACTCAGGCGCAGAGACTCTTTAACAGTATGAGACTTGCTATGACGTTTGGACGCAATTCATCTGTGACTCTAAATCCGCCTCCAGTTACTCTACAAGCCCCAATATATAAAGACATTTCTTTGAAAATGAAAACTCGTACCTCCGATGGAATGCTCTTTTATTATGGGAAAGAGCCGAATAGACGACAAAGAAGACAAACATCAGGCTGTGAAGATTCCTACGCCTTAATGGTTATCAACTCAAATGTTAATTTCGTTGTCTGTCAGAAAGACCAGTTCTCTCACATTGACATCGCCAAAAATGTGTCAGATGGAAACTGGTACAACGTACGAGCATCACAGTAAGTCAATAGACCTTTTCCAGCAAATTATCACATGTTACAAATAATGATATTCTGGATGGCAAAGGAATGTGACAGACTCCACTGGAAGATGTAAAACAATGAAAACTCACGCTTTTCTAGTTGATTGTGCTTAGTCTTAAAGTCTGACGCATTCCTTTTCCATACAGAATATTATTTGTACCATGTGATAATTTTCTGCAAAATGCCAATTTCTTATGGCTAACTGCCAACGTCCCTTCAACGGTTCAGTAAATAAGAATGAGGGTACCTTTTAAAAAGTCGTGAAACAAAGGCTGATCTATTGCAGCTTAGGCAAAACTAGGTTGAACACAATGCATTTGTTTGGCTTTGAGTATTTCACTCATGTTTTGAAAGAAGAAGTAAAATGATATTGCTATGAATTGTATGAGCAGGCAGTCATAGAATTTTAGTTTCGCACTCATCCATTGATTCGCAGTGAATGATTTAGGTGGGAAAACTGCAAAACTCGTTTTAGATGGACATGGGAGTGTTCGCAGATATTACGGAAGTGGCCGAATGATGTTAACAAATTGGTTGAATGTGAGCAACCGCTGACCATGTAGCCACTTTCCCTGGAAGAGCAGACAAGGTTTATTTTAAAGAGCAATTTTTATTATTTCATGTTCAAGTGATCACATTTTCACCACAATTTTTGTTATATGTATAACGAGTTATAGTTCTTAGGAGTTTCAGACATATCTGAAGAGTTTACATATTTTTTGTTCACCAGCAAATATCTAAATAGATATCTGAACAGAACATAGCTGTAATGCCGCTGTAAAAAATAGCAAAACAGTTACTGTTCATCAGCAGGATACCTAAATTGTGTGCAATTCTCCATTAAATCCTGAAATACGGTAACTTATGTTGTGACAATATTTACCTTGTTAATTATAAAAGTGTTTAGGGGAAATTATGTTGAATTAGGATGACATAATTTTTTTCTAAGGTTGAAAAAGCTAGCATTAGCCCTTCGTTAGAGCAACATGTTGCTTTTGAAATAAAAAACTAGGTAAGGTGTTGGAACATGTTAACCCTTTTAGGGTTTTCTTCTCCACCTTCCACAGTTTTTGCTTTATTTTATTATTTCAACAAATGTAACTGAATTCGTGTGGTAAATAAATAAACTGTTCTAACGTTTAAAAAGTCAGTTCTTGTGTTTTTACTTACAAAAACTAACTGTGCTAAAAGACAACGTTTCGTTGCCATCCCGGCAACATCGTCACGTCAACTAAGAAACATGGAAGCCATGTAATAATATAAAAAAAATAATCAATTGTGAAATTACTATGAGATAGAATAAGCAAAAGGTAACAACTACAAACCAAAAGTTTGTGTTTTTCGTATGGCGATACTTAACTGTTCAGTGTAGAGTGAATAAGCACTTGCTTTAAAAGCATGTCCTTGGATCGCTGTTAACTGTCTCTATTTAGAAACAAAAATACAGTACTCAAATAGATGGAAACTGTTGTTAACAGTTTTCTTGTGTTTTTTATCAATACTAGACCTTGTGACAGTTTTACAGATAGATAAGTTTTACTCCGTAGTGAAACAATAAATTTTAACTGACGTTTCGGACCGGAGTCCTTCGTCGGAGTGAATCCTCATAGTTTGTTTTTTATTCAATCTCAACAGCTTTGGAGATAAGTTGGTGCTGAATGTAAATGCACTTAGTGCCACACAATCTATCCCCTCAACAACTGGACAGGTTTATGAGCCGGGCTTTATTGTCCTTCCGAAAGAAAGCAAGATGTATTTTGGCCGCATCCCTGATTCAATTGATATTCAACCACAACCTAAAAGGCGATTTTTCAAAGGAAGCTTAACGGACTTGTTTGTGGACAACTACCCAGTTGGACTGTGGAATGCAACGGTATGCTTCTTTCATTTATTTCCATTGTTATAGAACAATATAGCATTACTATGATGATTAGCAGAGTCATTTCCTGGGGGTTAAAGATCATTTTGTAAAATCTTTATTATTTTATTATCTGTTTCCATTTTATTTTTCAAAAACACGCTTATACGGTATAACTTTTTCCCCTTTTTGCCAGGATTCATCCCTTTTTAAAAAAAATTGCTAACATAAAATGCATTTCCGAGACAAATAATAAGAAACAAAACAATCTATAAAAATTATGAGCACGCATATATTGCTTGAAAATATAGGCAAGTTTCGATGTGTTTTTCTTTTTACAACTGAACGGCTTACAATTTCATTTACAATTTTGCTTCGTTTCCGCTTACAACTCTGATTGTTTCTAAATGGTTTCTGGTCTTCAGATATCACTATTAACTTAAAAACAGATTCATAAATAAAATTTTGAAGTAAACTTTGATATTTTTAAAATCGTACGTCCCAGCGAATTCTGATTTTTGTTTTTCATTTTTGGATGACTTTTGAATTGCCAGATTTCTATTTTTTGAAAGAAAAACTTACAAAAAAGAGTAAAACACCTCAAACGTGTAAAGTTATTGCTGATTTTAGCTGCAACTCGCTATTAGTTTTTTTGTTATTGAATGCAAAATTGAAGTCCTGCGACTCAACAACGTTCATTTATTGATAGATATCATTCTTTATGAGTCTAAAGTGAGTCCCGTCTGATACCAATTAAATTGACGTATGAGAGTTGAAAACTGGTGTCAGAAACTAATCTCAGTAATGATTTTAATTATTGATTTATAGTAAACTTCTAGTCAATAATTGATTTTAGTTAAAAGTAATCCAATAAGCAAGACACTAAGATAAAGTCGAGTAGTTTTGAATTACTGTAAAAAGTGCTATTTGATTTGGTTATCTTGGTTAATACCCAACCCTAAATATTACGTGACTTATAGTTTGCCATCGCAGGAACAAGCTATGTGATCAGTAGGTAACAGAACGAATGTTTCTGTACGTTAACAGAAACTCACAAACACACTTTATTTTAGTTCAACTATGATTTAGCCTTTTTAGGAAATCAAAATTACACAGTAAATGTATAAAAACCCGCACAAAATTAGAATAAACCATAATTTGAATTATAGCTATTAGTGTGTGCTATATCTATTCTATAGAATTTTCAACACTGGCTGTGGGAGCATTATTATTATCTTTCCCTAGGTTTCTATTTAACAATTTTTGTTTGTTTTATGCAGACACTTAGAAATCCTGGCGCGTCATTGGCACCAGAAGAAAATATCAGAAACAAAGGGTATATGTTTTATGGGGATGGAGTTCTACAAATGAGGATTTCTTCTTCCTTTAATTATTACTCATTCAAGTTTCGAACAAAGGCGTTGGTTGGCGTTTTGTTTGTAATTCAGAGGCGTAATATCTTCCAGGTAAAACTATTGTTAAATCGTATCTAACTAGTTAGGACGGCCTTGAATCACTCCCGAATTAAGTTTTTTTAGCACTGTATGATTTTGCTTTTCATAAAATATCTGATTTTTTTGCTAGAGGGTCCTGGGTTCAATACCAGAATCATTCATTCACTTATAGTTAATCTAGATGGTACTGAGATCCATGGTTAAGAATCATTCCATTTTAAGTAATCCTATCTAGATGGCACTGATTTCCATGGTCAAACATCATCCCGTTTTATGTAATCTTATCTAGATAGTGCTGAGCTCCATGGTCAAGCATCATCCCATTTTAGGTAATCCAGATGGTACTGAGTTTTATGGTCAAACATCCCGTTTTAGGTAGTCCTATCTAGATAGTACTGAGCTCCATGGTCAATCATCCCATTTTAGGTAGTCCTCTCTAGATGGTACTGAGCTCCATGGTCTGGCATCCCATTTTAGGTAGTCCTAAATGGTATTGAGCTCCATGGTCTGGCATCCCATTTTAGGTAGTCCTATCTAGATGGTACTGAGCTCCATGATCAATCATCATCCCATTTTAGGTAGTCCTATATATATGGTACTGAGCTCCATGGTCAATCATCATCCCATTTTAGGTAATCCTATCTACATAGTACAGAGCTCCATGGTCAATCACCATCCTATTTTAGGTAATCCTAGATGGTACTGAGTTCCATGGACAAGAATTTTTCCTAGCCAGAGGCTAATGTTTAATCACTCGACGGCTCAGATCTTGGCGTAAATGTCAAATTTGCAGAGGGAGGAAAACCGGGGTAACTTGAGAAAAATCCTTGGAGTGAGATTGAGATCGACAAATCTCAGTTCACATGCAGACTTGATCCCGGGTCGTAGAGGTGGGAGGAGCATTTGGTGCCAACGTGACTCCCTTCTCTGCCCTGTAGCTACAGGGCCCAGCATTAAGTCTCTGGCTTTGCCGAGATCTGAGCCTTTTTATGACTTTCTATCCCTCAAGGCTGAGTCCGTTTTCTATCTCGAGCCGTAAAAAGAAACAAAATGGTATCTCTTTTTCTTTGTTTTCCGTAGAAGAATTTACTTTGATAAGTAAGGAAGCTGTTTTAAAGAAACCAAAATTAAAATGGAAGTAAAGGTTTGTTTTTGAAACAGTATTCAGTGTTAAGTTATCTATCCTACCAACAGGGATGTGATAAATCCGTCTATAGACGGATTTCCGTCTTTTTATAATTTCCCTCCCACCCCTTCTCACAAAAATCCATCTTATTTATTTTCACTTCACTGAAGTACATTTGCCTGAGTCATCTAGAAAAAACATTTATAATTAAAATTTGTAGATTTTACTAAAATCTACAAGGGTTAATTGTAAATTTTCTGGACATCCGAGAGGTGTTTTGGGGTACTTTATTGATGAAAAACGTCTGAGCTCCTGGACCCTGACTGGGGACCTTAGGTGGTTCCCCGGACCCCTCGCCCAATTTCCTTCCTTTTCAAAATTAGCCAATCACATTCCTGTTCTAAACTGATTTAAAAACAAATTAATTAGTTTGAAAAAAATTAACTGGTTTAAAGAAAATCTGGAACAAGGAAAACTAGTCCATATGCACAATTGTATCAAACACTACAATTATCATAATACTAAATGCTTATTTTCTCTAGCCAAATAATTAGTGGCAGTTGTTATACTATTATCGAGAGAGAATAAAAATTTGAATAAGAAAGAAAATTTGTGGAGCATTCTGGTAACTGTAGTGAGGCAACATTATCATACAAATGACCTACTGAACTACAACATAAATTGACACTCTAAGTTTTGCTTGGCTCGAGACATTAAAAGACACAGTTAAAGTAAATTATTCAGTAAAAGCACAAGATATAAAGAACAAAAAAGTTAATGAATTAAAACACAGCACTACACCACATTAAAAATTATAAATAGATTAATATTTACAAGTGCAATTAAAAACACCAAGCAGAAATCAAAATTTTACCAGGAGTTTTTATTAATGATTTTTCTAAAAGCAAGAAACACAACTACAAATCAATCAATCCACTGTTAATCCAGGTTTATACCCATAAACGAGGGTGGCCGGATTCACCCCACTCTAGTAGCAATCTCACCTACTCCCACTCCCCATCTCGCTCGATTCATTCCATTCTCCTTCTTCAAACCAACACTCTTGCTCTCCTTCTCCAATTGCAATTTCCATGTCTTCCACGGTTGTCCTTGCTTCCTCTTTCCCTTCACTTCAAACTCCAATGCTTTTCTCAAGACATGCCCATCATCCTCCTTAACACATGCCCATACCATCTCACTCCATTCGCCTTTGCCAGCTGAACCACTTTTTCTTTCAATCCCAACATCTCCATTAGGTCCTCTGTCCTCTTTTTCTCCATCAGGTATATGACATTAAGTATTTGTAGTTGGGAATATTAACTGTAAAGTTTTGACCTACAGGCAAAGTTAGGACAGCATTTACCAGGAAATGGCCATAAGCGCTAATGAAATTCAACTGATGGACTGCCTTTTGTCATTCATGCATTCTACTATGTACGCAGACACTGGTTTTAACTTGCAATAGATGGCAATTTGTGACAAATTAAGAATATGTACAGATGCTAACGCCAAGATGTTTGTGTTTAATGGCAATGTTAGAGAAACCAAAAGAAAAAAGTTATAATTCCACGAAACAAGAGCAAGCTTATTAAGGAGGATCAGACAACTAAAAAGACAGCAGAAATATTCACATTTTAGTGCTATGATTATAGAAGCACTACAGAATGAAATATTAATACAGTATAATAAGAGTCAATAATATTATATAATATATGAACTAAAAGGAATAATTGTTCCCCTTTAAGAGTAAAATAATGCAATAATAGCTATAAGCATATTTAACATTTATTTATATATAATTTATTTTTTTACTTTGAGTGTTTTGCCAAGTGGCATTTTTAGTACTTTCAAACCCTGGTATAATTTGTCATATTTGAAATTATGGTAACAAAGTTTCTTTTATCTGTGATGTATAATAAAAATGTGTAACTATAATCATTCATCTGAAGGAGAGACTTAGAATATGATTGTGTGTCAACCATTTCTTTTATCATTACTCACTTAGTAGATATAGAAATGTTGATGACAATGGTGATTATAATGGTAATGATGGAGATGCTATAATTAACACTTATTGACTGAGACCCAGAGAAACATTATGTTTTGTGGTCCTGAGACCACCAATGTTTCCCGAGGCAGAGCATGGCCGTCAAGGGACCATAAAACATAGTGCTTTACCGAGGTTAAGGTCAATAAGCATTTTGTTATATACCAACTATTAAAGAAGAACAAAAAGTAACTTTTAAAGAAATTTTTTTATTATCAAAACTCGTGTTTTGTGAATCTTTGAAATCACATTGAATTACAATTAACTTCCGGTTTTGTTATTTACCGGTCCATAACATATTGTTGCCTGCTGCACGTGCACATTATGTCCTCTTGTCCAATAAGGGTACAAGAAAAAGACTTTGATAGTTGGTATATAACAATCTTGATTATAGTGATGTTTAAAAGTGAAGTTGATGTTTGTCAAGATATAATTATAGTGATTATTATGTTAGTGATGATGATGGAAAGGATTATGATAATTACAGTAGTGATGATGGTGATTTTGGTTGTATTTTCTTGATGATAATGACAAAGATGATAAGTTTGATAGCAGTGAAGATGAACATAATGATTATAAGGGTGTTATAATTTTAATGATGCACATAATAATAATGGAAATGATAATGGTAATTATGCACATGATGGGAGTGATGTTGATAATGGTAATGATGCACATGATGATGGTAATGATGCACATGATAATGGTAATTATGCACATGATGGGAGTGATGTTGATAATGGTAATGATGCACATGATGATGGTAATGATGCA